>RQTK01000432.1:0-43631 GCA_003991915.1 Elysia chlorotica
TAGCCCATTGTTTTGCGGATCAATCCTAGAGAAGTTGAATCTGCAGCTGTGCCGGGAGACCAGCCCCGCCCACTCTTGCCCCCCGCGGGCAAGCAGGTTGGCTGCCTGGACCCTCTGCCAGGTCAGCAGGGACTGCGGCTTGACCAGGTCGTAAAGCGTGTCGTTGAAGATGTCGTTGGAGGTCTGGAGCACGGCTAGTTGTCCGCCCAATAGGTAGAAGTCGTCCACGGACTGCAGGTTCCCGCCGTAGCTGGAGAAGGTCATCCTCCGGTTGACCGTGCCTTCCAGATTCAGGTCGTAGGTCTTGAAGATCCTGGCCGTGCTCTCGTAGCGAAACCAGGTGCAGTGGCCCAGGAAGATCTCCTCGAATCCAGGCAGGAGTTTAATCAGAGCTGAGCTTCTCGAGTTGCCTAACATGCTGGTGAGAATTTCCTCGGGTTTCATGCTGGACCAGTCTTTCCTCCTGGTTTTGTCTACGACCTTGATGAGGTCAGCCACAGAGCCGGTTGCTTGCAGCAGTCTGAACTCAAACATCTCGCGGGCAGACAGAGACGGGTCGTTCTTGGCAGCTGTGTTGTAACCCTCGTAAAGGCCGCTCAGCCATTGGCCCAGATAGGCCACGTGACGCCAGAACGGATCTTGAATATTCTCCAGCACGAGCTGATTGGTCCATTCTTCTTGGGAAAGCAACCACAAGCGAAGCTTTTCCTTGATCACCTTGGGAGGAAGAAAGAATTATAGAAATATATAGGCCTATAAAATGTGTGTACATCAATTGATACACATAAAACTTGATCAGATAAAATATTTATAGGGGAATCTCTTTGGTGTAGGCCTAAGTACAATTTATAATTATATAATATTATTATTATTTTACCGACAAGTCTTTAATATTGCGAAAAGTTCATGGAACGACCAATTTGAAAGGAAAATACAAATCACGTGACTGCAAAATGGCTGAAGGGGAGTGGTCTAAACCATTCATAAACAAGCATCTTGCACTCATGCCATCATTCTAACAGGTGTTAAAAATTCACTTCAGGATTGTAACTCGATTATTCGCATTTACACATCCTTGTCTGTTGTTGTAAGCTACATCCTTCAGGCTCTGTGTTGCTTAAAGGTGCACTTTTTCTTCATTCCTACCGGCTGTGGTCTCTAAATTGAAGCGCTGACATGCGAAAATGCACTTCTCAATACCCGACACGGAAGACATAAAAGAAGGCTCAACATCATACACAGTAAGAATCGATGACCAGTTTATCATTAATTTTTGCAGTTGGTGTTAACCTATTCTGCTTCTGAAAATAATGTTAATGACTTGTCTGTAGGCAGAGATAGACACTAGATCTAGATCTGGATATAATTCTGGATGCCTATGGCGGGAGTAAATGAGCTTTTAATAACTGTCTTTGTCAGTGTGAGTCTAGATCTAGATGAAGACCACCACTTGATCTCGTTTAGTTCTTATAATTCTAGATCTTGGGGGCGTAGTAGCCCTGGGGTAAAATACCAGCTTCTGAAGCAGGAGGTCCGTGGTTCGAGCCCTTGCAGTGTCACCCTCTACTGATTGGGTCGGTGTTGTCTATTGTGACCAGCTGAGACAGGAATCATGGTGTCCCTGCCCTGTCTTCTGTATGGCAGCACATAAAATGGTCAGACGTCAGTCTTGGGGATGGTCCAGAATATAGTCTTTACAGTGCTGATATTGGCTGTTAAACCAACTCAAACTCAACAACTATTGTAGATCTAGATTCAATTGAGAGCCAGACCAGGAGCTAAAATTAGAATAGAATTAGATCTAATTCCTATTTGCCAGAGTCTTGTCCATCAAACTGGTGTAAAAAGCAAACATGTTAGAACTACTTCCATTTGCTGTGACACTGACAGATGGTCTCATTTCCTGCACTATGAGTGACATAAATTCTCAACTGATTTTGTTTTGTAAACTACTACAGGGCTCAGCGCAAGAAGGGTAGTAAAACTAAGTCTTAAGTAGGTGTTTCAAGAAAGAGATATATACGCTGGTAGCAGTTGTGACTGTAGTATACATGGAAGTAGCGACTGGCACTTGTGGTACCCAGAGTGTTGCAGTTGGTCTCACATCGGGAGGTCCTTGATTTGAAACCCATTTATTTATAAGTCGCTAAATAATTGTATTTGTCTGATTTCGTTTTGTACTGGTGGGGTTAGTGTCAGTAAATAATGTGACTGGCTGAGACAGGAGTCATGGTATTCTTGCACTGTCTCTGTGTGGTAAACATAACTTATTTTCACGGCATTAGTCTTGAGGCCCATCCTAATAGATAGTGTATAGTGCTGACTTTAAACGCTAAGCAGCAAACTAACTTGATCAGACTGCAGTATTCTATAAGTCAGTATAATTAGTCAGTATGTGCTCAAAGGAAGATAGTAGCATCTTAAAGTTGATAATTGATCTAGATCTAGATCTACATTCTGATTCTTGACACTACTGATTAGGGGGATACAAATGAGTAGTCTATGCATCTGTGATAGGCAAAAAAAAAGAATTTGATGATAAAAAGTAAACTCTTTGAAAGCAAAGCCTGTGTTCCGCTACCAAGACAACATTGTATTTCTCTCTCGTTCTTTTTAAAAACTTCTTAGCTTCTGTTTTTTTTTTTCTGCAATTATATTTTCAACTCTCCCTCTCTGTGTCCCTCTTTCATTCTATGTCTACCTCTCTTTGTAATTCATTACAGTGTCTGTTTGTCTGTTTATGAGAATTTCGGACCCCTTTTCGACATTGGCTGAACTACATTGGCCTGCCAGTACTGAACAAATTACCTGTAAAAATTGCAAACCAAACACATTTGGACGGTAATAAAAGCCATTTGTGCTATACCCAACATTGGATGGAATGGGAATTATCACAGCCACCATTAAATCTTATAATAGTGACCAACAAATTTTATGAACGTTGATTTAAATGTTTACACATTGATGGTAATAGAGAATAGTGGATTGTTACTCAGGGGCAACAGACTACTAGGCTTTCAACTAACTTAAGTTCACCTGTCAAGGTATTTGAACGTTCAGCAAACACCTATAAGAACTTTTGTCAGGTTAAGCATCAGTCTACTTGGGCCCTGCTGGCCATGAAATGTACCCCTGCACACAGCTTTTCAGGATTGGCTTACAGTGACGGATTTAATCGATTTTACGCTTTAATTTGAAAGTCAATCACAGTGGAAGCCTCGCGAAACGAAGTCTGATAATTCGAATTTCTCGTAAATCGAATTATGCAACAGGATGGATCATTTATTGCTCTTTGGCTCTAATAGAAAGAGACTCATAATTCGAAGCCTTTCTGGCTTGATGCTCTTAATTCGAAGCTAGAACCAACAAAAGGCATTACAAAAGTACTATCTATCAAGCAGCATTCAATGCTTATTTTTGTCCAAAACATGCTTTTAGAGGAAATTGGGTTGACAGAAGGCTGCTATAGATAGGAATCTCACAAAAATGTAATGTTTCATAAGCTAAACAGTTGTCTATATTTTAAACACTTTTGTGGTCCCCTTCTATAATTCAACCTTTTATTCAATTTCCAAGAAATTCAAATTATGAGGTTTCCACTCTATTATGAATTTAAATGTAGAGGTTTTGAGTTTGAATCCTATTTGAATTTTATCTCTGTAGGGCTACAATTTTATCTGTTAACCTTGAATGAGCCAAATTCTTTTTTTTCTTATATTTTCATTCTCTTCTCTCTCTCTCATTTGGTACGTTTGTGTTAGATCTGATGTGTATATATAGTTTGATAGACTAATGGTTATGTAAGGATTTTATAAGTTGATCACTTAAAGATATCATGGGTGGAGCAAGTGGATCTAGATTATACGTAAGCAGGCTCAAAGTTGCTGTTTTGAGTTATCATAAATTTGTAAACATTATTGCCTTGTGGTGGTCTAAACCAATACGCAATAGTTCTACAAACTGGGAGACACATTTGGATTATCGATACAAGTACAATGTCCATGCCTTTTCCTGGAAAGATTCTATCACTGATATCATTGAATTATTGATTCTTACATCAGTATCATATAGGCTTTTGAAAATTCTAATACATTACACAGTACTGTTGGTGACTGACTGAGAGTTCTTCTTTATCAGCTTTTAAAGCTAAATATGCTTGGTAATCATTTTTTTTTTTTGAGAGGGGGGGGGAATTACATATCATTGAAGGTGGTCCTTTGGTAGCATTGGTTTGTTTTCAATGACTATATCTTTTTTCTCCCCTTTAGATTTACAACATTTATGTGAATGGAGTTTTCCATTGCAAAGCAAGATACAAACAGCTGAGACAGTTTCATGATGAGGTAAGTTTCTTTAAAAGCTCTGTTACAGTTGTCGTAGTAAGTAATATGGTATTCAATCTTCCGTACCCAAACAGTTGAGTTTTGAACCTTTGCTCATTAGATACAGAATCTGACTCGCTTGAAACTTTGACATTCTCATTTGGCCTTGATATGCATATGCTGCAAATGCTTTAGAGAAAAGTTAGATGTACACATTTAGTAATAATTGATTTCTGTATTCACATCTTTTTCAACCATTTGTCTATCACAATGGTTTTAATAAGTATTTGGCTGTGCCTTGTCGGAAATGTTTACAGCAGTTCATAGTGTCCATATGAAATTAATAGAAAAATGTTCAAAGCCATGTTTAAAATTAAAATCAAATAACAGTCTGATCTCCTATATATGAGTATTATAAATGTATTTAAATAAATGTGAAAAGGCTAAGTACCTGGAAATATTTTGTGGGAGTTTCATTTTATTTGTAAACTGCACAATTTATCTCAAACTGTAACAGTAACGGCGAAACAAGATAAATCATATAATACCAATTATCTGTCAAAATTACGGGTGATAACTGACTCTGCTTCCTGCAGGTTTATCTTTTTATCAAGTGTTTTCTGGGCTCACGAACAGGGTCTGTGTTTTTTTGTGTGTTATCTGTTAAAATCTGAAGCCCTTGAGTGGCCTCTTATCTCTTGATGAGCTGTCATTGTCAGTCAGTCTAAATCTAGTTTGACCTGTTTCCTAATGTTACGTGATATAATACCCGGATTACTTGTCAATCATTATATTTTAATTTCAATCGCCTGATTTTTTTTGTATCCTTATCAAGTTTATGTAACACGGAAGTACTCTTAGGGTAAACTGTGGCTTTATTTAAACTTTTTGTGGCATTAATTCCCTTTTCCATTCATTCACAGTCACTGATTAATATTAACCAGGGATAAAATAAACATTCAGGCTGTCCCCAAAAGGTTTATCACAAAATCCACTGATTATATATGTCAATGTTTTCATAATCTAATTTCAGAACACCCACTTATATTTGATTTATTTTGAAAACTTTTGGGATGGTCTTTTGTTGTCAATTTTACTGTCTTTCATTTTTTTTTTTTTTACTTCATAAAAAATTCTCAGTGTGTCTATGGTTTCATGTTACGGGGCATATTAAATTTTATTGTGACTGAATGGTATTTACAAAATTTTACCTCTAAAACTTTGATGTTGTATAGTCTTATAAATGTTTATCTCCTTCAGCTGAAGAAAGAGTATGGGGCGTTCGCTCTGCCGGAGTTCCCCAAGAAGAAGCTGCTGGCGCTGTCGTCGGATGAGGTTGAGCAGCGTCGCATCATGCTGGAGCGGTACATCCAGCTCGGTGAGTGACGCTGTCTGTTTGTGTGACTATGGCCCAGGTTAAGGTGCTGTATTCCAGGGAAAGTGTAGGCCTTAAAGTCAGGTGTAATTTACGCCTCGCACTAAATTTTGAAGGTTTACACCTGCTCTGCGGCAGGACGAAGGGTTAAAATTTGGTGGCAAGTCTCCCCATCTTTGCTACCCAGCCTTCTTTCTCTTTTTTCTTCCCTGAGCCTGAGTCAGTTCGTGGGTAGAGGGCTATAGAAATAATAAAGTTCTCCTTCTTCTTCTTCTTCTTCTTCTTCTTCTTCTTCTTCTTCTTCTTCTTATTATTATTATTATTATTATTACTGCATTATTATTAGATTTTCTATTGGGTATGTTTACCTTCAGGTGCATTGATCTAACTGTAAGTTCCTCCCAGTAATATCGACTTCTCTGCTAATCTGTAGTTGACTGTCGTTCTGCATCCATTGATAATATTATTTTTGTCTCTGCCTCCCTTCCAGTATTATGAAGCCAATAAAGACGAAATGTTTATGTTTAAAGTAATTATCAAGTGAGTTGTTTCTCTCAGTTGCCTTGTTGTGTATATTATTTCTTTAAAAAAAAATAATTACTACCAATTTTTTTACTTGTGCACATGTATCTGTAAAGTCCTTAGCGATTGAGCAGCCAGAGCAGGTGTGTTCTCAAGTGTTGTGCTCTTGTTTCTATTTGGATGTCCCTTATATGTGTTCACAGTGAGCCAGGACCACCAAATTGGAAGCAGTAACCTGTTCAATGGCTTTCTTCTCATGGCACAGCAGGTGAGCACTGTCTATGGTTTTGTTGGTTTTTGTCCCATCTATATATATATAATATATATAAATATATCTCAACTTTAATTAAGTGTCTGTTATTTCTACTGCTCTTTGTTTTATAAATTATTAGAGTATTCTGTATAGCTTAACAAAATATACATCTTATCATAAATAGTGCAGTCAAGTAACCTGGGGAAAACTTATGTAATATAAAAGAAGGTGAAGCATTACAAAACTAATTCAGTGCTTGGTGACACTGCAACTTGTCTTGTCACCTGAATAATAATTATGATTGTTATTGTTAATGATAATGATAAAACATGTAGAAATTATAATATTAATGATAATTATCATAATAATAATAATAATAATAATAATTGTGTTTGTTATAAAAAAAATATTAATAGCAATGGTAACAATAACACTTACATCTCAAAGGACTACACCAGTATAGTCAAAATCCCTGCAAGACATTAAGTCTAACCCTTTTTTTTTTTTCCTCACTCTCCAGGAGTCTCAGAAGGAGGAGGCTGAGGAGGATTCTCTGGACGTGTTCCTTATGAACGGTCACAAAATCACCGTGAACCTCATGTCCACTGACCAGACAGAGGACGTACTGGAGGTGAGAGAAAGTTGGGTTTTTTTTTAGAGAGAGGTTCATAGTAATTATATACATGTACATATAAATGTCACAGTGTGGGGTTTTTTTTAGGTCTGTGAGGAAATGGTATGAAAATTCCCATTGGGATTTATAATGTTTTTCTGTATTTTAAGAGAGGCAGTTTGAAGCTACAATGTACAAGTGAATGTTGTCAGGATTTTGTGTTTAGAAAAAGACTCAGCCCCGTGCTACACATCTCGGAATCCGAATTACAAAGAGATATTGGAATGTCAATGAAAGATGGCAGATATAATTTTGCTTTGATGCGAGTTGAAGTATTTTGATTTCTCATTTAGTTGAGTTAAATATATGATAACGGTTTAATGTGTATATTTTGTATTTTTGATCCACTAAGCAGATATAATTATGCTTTGATGCGAGTTGAAGTATTTTGATTTCTCATTTAGTTGAGTTAAATATATGATAACGGTTTAATGTGTATATTTTGTATATTTTGATCCACTAGGTCGTTGCACAACAAATTGAAATCCCAGATGATTATGTCTACTACTTTGGTCTCTACTTGGTGAAAAAGGAAGAGGATGGAGATACGTCGGGTAAGTCACTGAGTGGGGGGCGGCTCTCTAGGTGAAATCTTGTTTTTCCTCAAGAATTTGGTGTGCTTTATTTTAACGCAAACAGTGTCTTTTTGCTTCATGTCCTTCTTGTTGTCTTGTTTTTATTTTTATTATTTTCTATTTCTTTCTTATGTTTGTTAAATTCTGATGGTCATTATACTCATGAAGAAAATATCCACATTTTTTTCCATTTAAACAGGAGAGAGAGGCCAACTACTTTTTTGATTTGTCACTTATAATTTTTTACATTTTGTTTCTCCTGTTTTTAGTGGTGCGAAAGCTGCAAGAATTTGAATCTCCGTGTCTCTCTTTGAAAGCAGCGAACAAACACGCTGTTCACAGAATTGTGCTTAGGAAAGCGTAAGTATAACATATATTACATTCACTACATCATAGTATAAAGTGCAATATATTCAGTACATCACCCTAATCTTGGGGCAATACACTTGGTAAATCACGCTAATCTTGGGGCAATACATTCAGTACATTTCACTAATCTTGGGGCCCATCCACAATAAAGCCTATGTAGTATTGAGATCATTCTTCAACCAAGTCAACTCAAGTTATTGAGATTCTGCCTTTTAAAAAAAAAATTTGATTTGCTTGTAAAATGTCTGTTTGTAAATCCTCTTCTCGGGTCTGCCTGTGCAGGTACTGGGACTCATCGTTTGACGAGGACCTGCTGGAGCACAAGGTCACGCTGAACCTGCTTTACGTCCAGGTGCACAGCGACATCGAGCGCCAGTGGGTCCTGGCCACCAAAGACCAGCTCAGCCACCTGGCCAACCTGCGCAAGAAGAACTCCAAGAGAGAGGTAGTCATCATCATGATTGTTATGAATAATGATAATAATATGAAAAAAATATTAGTAATGATGATGGCCATCTAGGCAACCTGCGCAAGAAGAACTCCAAGAGAGAGGTAGTGATATGAATAATAACAATAATAATAATAAATAATATAAGTAATGATGATGATAATGGCCATCTAGGCAACCTGGGCAAGAAGAACTCCAAGAGAGTTGAGTTGATTGAAGGTCCAACTTTAGCACTATATTGGATTATAATGATAAAAATAATAATGATAATAATAAAAAAACAAAACATTAATAATAATTATCATGATTATCATCATCATCATCATCAAGTACCATGCCTCATAGCGTTGGTGATCATGTCCCTCCATATCTCTCTTTCTCTGGTTAGTTTCATCATCTCTGTAACCTTTGATATTTGTAGCCACTCCTTCATCCCGTCTGCCATTTTTTCTCTTTGCCTTCCTGGACTGCGTTTCCCATCAATCATTCCTGTTGTCACTAGATGTTCTAGTCCCTCTCTTCTCATCATGTGGCCAAAGAATGTTGTTTGCCTTTTCCTCACCTTGTTAATTATTGATGGTTTTGCTTGAGCTTCTTCTAAAACTTCTTTGTTTGATTTCTTTTCTGTCCAAGAGATGCGGAGCATTCGTCTAAAAAACCACATTTCTATTGCTTTCAGTTTCTTTTCTATCTGCTTTGACACCGTCCACGCCTCGCAACCATACATTAGAATAGGTTCTATGTAGCACTGAATGACCCTTTTTCTTGTTTGGATGGAGATGCGCTTATTTGTTAAGACGGTTTTCATGCGCTGGAAACTTGCCTTTGACTGCGCCATGCGAGATGATATTTCGATGTTGTTTCTGCCATCGCCTGATATTATTGCCCCTAGATATTTAAAGCAGATACTTTGTTTGAGTTTGGTTCCTTTGATATAGATGTCACTCGTCGGCGATATCTGTTCCTTGCTGATAACCATTACCTCTGTCTTTTTACTGTTCAGTTCTAATCCTTTTTTCCTGCTCTCCTCTTCTACAATGTTTACTAAATTTTGTAGATCATTGTTGTTTTCTGCTAACAATACTGTGTCGTCGGCATATCTAAGGTTGTTGATATTGTGACCTCCCACTTTTATTCCAGGATGTCCTTCTAAGTTTCGCATGATTATTTCACTGTAAAGAGAGAAAAGGTCTGGAGAGAGCACACATCCTTGTCTTACACCACGCTTTATTTGTTGGAAAGTACTGATTTCCCCATCAACTCGCATTGCTGCTGTTTGTTCCCAATATATGTTTTTGATCACCCTTAGATCCTTTCCATCCACCTTTAACTTTGTCAGTTGCGTGATTATCTCATCGTGGCGTACTCTGTCAAATGCTTTGGTGTAGTCGATAAAGCATAAATACACGTCTTTCTTCACTTCTAAAGCTCTTTCAAGCAAATTTCGGAGAATGAATATAGCATTTGTCGTTCCTTTTCCCTCTACGAATCCACATTGTTCTTCTGCTATTTCAGGTTTAATTTTATTTCTGACACGCTTCATGATAATTCTTAGAAGTATTTTGGTCATGTGGCTCATGAGGCTTATAGTTCTGTGGAGTTCACATTCTGTTGCACCTGGTTTTTTCGGTAGTGCTATGAAGATTGATTTGGTGATGTCTGCTGGTATTTGGCCTGTCTCATAGATTTCGTTCAGCAGTGAAGTGATTTTATCAATTCCATAATCGTCAAGTGCTTCTAAAAGTTCCACTGATATATTGTCCGGCCCAGTTGCCTTTCCAGCTTTTATTTTCCTCATTGCTGCGCGGACTTCATCTTTCATTATGGGTGGTCCAGCAAAGTTGCTCTTTGTTACGTTGAAATCTTTTTCTTTTTTTTAATTGTGTTTTCTTCATTTATTATTGAAATTGGTGGAATCATCTGGTGGAGCCAAAAAAATACAGTTTTCACAGATTTCTTTAGGACATTCTATTTTCTTTTTTTCATCCAGGACATGGTGAAAGAGGGCAGCTTCCGAATCACTAGGATGAGATGCTGGAGAATAACGACAATAGTGAGTGGAAAATCTGGATCAATGTTGTCAGCGAACTTATAGTTACAAAAAAAAAAAAGACAATTCAAAGGATCTTTGTGTTTTTATGGTTGTCTCTCCTAACTCTTCACACTTTATTATGTAAAATAAGCTTGATAGATGCTGTTGGTAACTCATGAAGATAACTTGCTCGTGTTATGTGCCTTAAGATGTTAAAACCCTACAAAGACATGGTTCACACTGACAGAGAAACAAAAGGGAAGTAAATAAAAGGAAACAAGTTATAGCTTATGTTAAAGTTATAGTTAATGGGGAAAACCATCAATTATGCAGTACATTCAATTGAAAAATAAACAAAATCTAATCATTTCTCATATACATCTAGATTGGAAGCAACACAAAAACCTAATAATTTGACAACCAAATTTCTAGTAGTTACTTAGCCGAGATTAAATTTACCACTTTTTGCTATTTACTAAAGATTAACAACTGAACTGCAAGAAAAAGTATTGCTGTTTGAGATCCAAGCAACCTTTTTTTTTCTTTCTCCAGTATCCAAATGGCAATGGTCTATCGTCGTCATCAGAGCGAGACAATGCCCAGCTGGAACTGTCGTTTGAATACCTCATGTCGAAGGATAACCTGCAGTGGGTCTCCATCATCAGCGATCAGGTGGGTGGGTCGGGTTCCTCATTCAACTTTGTGAAAGAATTCTCAATCTGTCTGAATATAAGTTATTATTTGTCCCTGCGGAAAGCTGATGGTTATTTGGTTGGTTGGGTTGGTTTAACGTCCAACAGCAGGACTATATAGGCTTTATTGTGGACGGGCCCCGGGACGTACGTCTGACAATTTTATGTGCTGCCACACACGATACAGGGTGGGGATACCGTGACTCCTGTCTCAGCCACTCACATTATACTGACACCGACCCAACCAGTAGGGCACGCAACAGCCAGATTCGAACTCGGGGCCTTTTGCGTCGGAAGCCGGTGCTCTACCCCTAGACCACCGCGTCCCCGCGGAAAGCTGTGATTGAAAGTAGAATAGTCGCATCTAAAAACAGCAAATGTTGCAAAACAGACTGCAGCCAAAATGCCGAAAGATGCACAAAGTTGCGACAAAACATTTTCGCCTGTAAGACTTAGTACAAAGTAAACCCAATTAATATTATTTTGTTTACTATCAGTGTACTTTTTATAATGTTACTAAATTGTCTTTAAAATTGTGAAAATTGCATGAGGTTGCAAAACGAACAAAAGATTCCAAAAATGGCCATTTGGGGGAAGTGTTATTATAACCTTGAAATTATGGCTTCTGTTTATTTGGAAATAAAAAAAGACTTGTTCGTATTTTTTTATACTTTTTTTTTTCTTTTTTAATGACCATATTCGTCTCTTGTCTCCGCTTTTTTTCAGGCCATGCTGATGAGTATGTGCCTTCAGAGCATGGTGGATGAGCTTATCATGAAGAAGAAAGGCAAGAAGTTTAAAAAGGTGAGCACTGTGGATCACCTGTATGTCTATAATCTAATAGACTTATTATTATGTTTTCTTAATTTCTAGATTTTGAAGGTGTTTGTTAAATGGCAATCTACAAGCTAATGATCCTATTGGTTATTTAAAAAATGTAATTCCTAAATTTTGAAGAAAGTATATTGTATGGCGATGTACATTCTAATAATGTTGTTGTTAAATTTTCTTTCATTCCTATATTTTGGTAGGGTTTATTTAATTGCAATACGTTCAAAATTATCTTTTATTTCTTTTAGTGCCAGATTCCACAGGGCATATTTACTACATAAACTAGCTAGATTTTTCTTAAATCTGTTAGGGGTTTTTTGTGTCCGATTTCCAATGTCCATAAATTTTCTCTAACCTGCTGAATATTTAACAAATCAAAGCAATAATATGATACTTTTGCTCTTAGTCCTAGATTTCAAGGGGGATTACTGATTTCCTAATCCAGCCAGTACTATTTTTGTAGGATTTCCAAATCCAGTGTCCATAAATGTATCCCAACCGACTGAATCATGACCAAAACAAAGCTGTTTCTGCAATCAATCCATAAATCATTCAATCGTTGAATTTTGTCCCTTCCACTAGCCCCAGGACCGGTTGAGGACAGCTCGGAACGGAGGGCCGTTCAGGCCCGTATCTAGAGAGCTTTCCCAGGGAACTGAGGTGAGTGGACATGGCTGGGTCAGATTCTTCCTTCATCATTAAACTCTGCATAATACTCCAGATCTAGTTTGGTTTATGGTTTCTCCTTTTGGCCTGAACCCTGTGGTTTTTTGGTTTTAGGCTGGAATTAGCTAGAGGAGATAGTGCAAATGTTAGCTCCTGCTGTTGAAAGTGTTAGATCTGGTGACAGCAACTCTTTGGTTGAAATGATCTAAAACAGTTAAGCCCTGGTTTCTGGAGTCGCTGAAATAGGTAAAGTTGTGTTTTATATGTTTGCCAAATCAAAAAAGCCTTAAAAATGATTTTAAAAACTTCCTCATGGCTGTGCCTTAAAACTCTAAATACCACCCCAATGGCAAAGTTATAAATATTTGTTTACAAAACAGATAGGATAAGATGTTTGAATGGGTGAACAATTGTCCCATTTTATTTTCATTTTCAAGTTCTATCTTTAATAAAAACGTTGCTTTTTTTCCTTGTATCATATTCTTTCATAAGCTATTGTCTACTTTATTTAACTCAAGTCAACAATCTTAGTATGCTAATAGTTTGTATTTTTGTCTAGAGTTCGACCAAATCAATTGTTAATAGCACATGTCTATTTTGTGCACTATTTTGGTGTATTTGCTAGGTCCGACACTCCAAGGAACAGAACAACAATACAAGGGTGCAGGTGGTTAGAGCCCACTTGGTAAACTATAACACTATTAGATTTGAATACAATGTTTATGTGGACACTGTCTTTCTTGCAGTCTAACAGCTTTCCGTACCTAACTCTAGTTTGGTAGTTCCATCTAACAAAGTGTGAAATGACAGCCATTTCGTGGTGCTAACATTGACACTAGACTCTAGCGCATGTTGCTGATGATTTTTTTTTATTACTCTTTGGTTGGCTTCAGAACTGTTTTATTTATTCATTTACCTATTTATTTATTTTATTGCTTTGCAATATGAGATTTAGAAGAGGCTGAACAATGAAATAATTATAAGTAGATCTATAATTTTTAGCTGTTTTTGTTATTTGTTATCGCGCAGTACTGGTAATTAGACGAAGACTTGCTTTTGGTGAAAATGATCGAAAAAAGAATGGGCTTTAAGGTATAGGAACCTTCGACTTGTAGTTTCATGGCTAGGTTACTTACTACGCCTCTTTAAGTGTCTTGATATCTTGATTGGGAAATTCCAAATCGCACCAAAGACAACCACTATAATCCGAATGTATCAACACTTGTCAATGGACACACAAACATCTAGGGACAAACAAACACAATAGTGTATGCCTCAAAGTTTATTGTATTTTTATGAATTAGATTTAGGAGAGGCAAACCACTGGATTAATTATGAGTAGATCTGAATTGAAAATTTTTTTTTTTTCAGGTATTTTTCCATAGTGGTAGCAGTAGACTTTTTAATGAAAATGGCCGAACAATGCTTGCACTTTCTGGTATTAGAACCCTCAACTTGTTTTAGATGCAACGGCCCCGAATATAATAATGCAATAAGCTAGGCTAGTAGCATGAGACATATTTTCCAGTTATTTTGTTTTATGTCATTTTATATTTAGCTTCTGGAACAGAATGGTTGTTTTTGTTTTTTTTTCTAAATGTGTTGGGGCTCTGTTGCAGAGCATTTTTTTTCGCATGTAGTAAGCTTTTGTGGTTTAGCCCAAAATACACAGCTTGTTTACATTGCATTGTTTTGTAAAAACTCTATGCAAAGCACTAGAAAATAGTAATCATCATTTTTCAGAGATTTGTGAAAAGATGTCTGTTGTTTAAACATTGTTTACAAAAATAATTGTTTTTTTTTCTCTCTTAATCTTTCTTTTTTACTTATTTTGGTATAACAATTCAAAGTTGTTTTTTTTTCACTCTCTAAATTTTTGTTAGGAATTATCGTTATAGAAATACTTCTTTTTTGGGGGAGGGCCTCATATTTCATTTATCTCTTCAGCCTGCTAAATCTAACTACATGTATTCTTTTCTTAGACGCTGGACATGATGTTAGATATCACATGGGGCAATTGTTTGTTACTGTCTATGTATGAATTTCAGTTGCAGTCTTTCTGTCAGTAACCTTTTAATTAGAGACCAGAGATCTAATATACAGGCCTACTCACTATTTAATTTGTAACATTATTCGCTTACTGTTCATTTCATGTCTTCTTTTTTTTCTTGTTTCTTCTTACTGATTTTGCTTCTTTCATGTGTCTACTACTACATCCACCGATCCTACCACTACAACTACAACTACTACTACTAGTACTACTACTACGTCTACTACTACTACCACTACTACTACTACTACTTCTTCTCATACTACTACTACTACTACAACTACTACTACTACTACTACTACGACTACTACTACTACTACTACTACTACTACTACTGCTACTACTACTGCTACTACCAGTACTAATTGTATTACACATTTATAGTGCCTTATGTTATGAACAATAATATTTATACTACTGCTGCCACTACTACCACCACCAGGTGGCACCTTTACTTCTGACACTACTAGTACTAATTGTATTACAGATTTATATGTTATGAACAATAATATTTTTATGACTTAGTATGTCCTTTTCTTAAAATCACTAGAGCTTTTGTTGCTGAACATGTGCTTGCTGTTGAATTTAGTTTGAACAGTTTCACCATTCTGATGCTTTTCTTGTTCACGTTCTTAAAACAATTTGCATCCATTCTAACCCAACTTCTCACTTTGTTATAATAATGCACAATGCTTTGATGACATTTTGTTGAAGTTTTATGGTCTTTGGTTCTCACGAAATTTCTGTTGGGAATTTTTAAAGAAGTTTCTTGTTTTAATGTCTTTTCTCTTTACTAACCTCTTGAAATGTGCAGCCTTGCTGGGCTCCATGATTGTAAAACAATGGTTTTTTTTTTTGCTTTTTTTTTGTTAGAAATGAATGTTAGTAATGAAGCCATTTTTAGAAATAAGCCTGATACTTAAGAAAAGACATGTATTAATTTTGCTGCTTGGGTGCCATATTATTTTAAAAAAAAAATAATCTACAATTAGAAGAAAAAAATGTTTTTAATGTGATAAACCGTTCAGCTAGGGCCTTTTGATCTTTTCAAACACATTTTGAAATTTTAATCCTTATGCTGATTATATTATTACATTTTTCCTTGTAAAGTTAAGTAAAACTATCTTTTTTTAATCACTTTGCCCATGTAAGATAGTAAGAAGGAAATTGAGTGACATCATATTGGCAATAATAGTGATAGCAGATTAAAAGTTTACATTGACATATATATTGTTTTTTTTTGTTTGTTTTTTTCAAAGCTATTCTTTTCTTTTGTCTGATTATTTGTGTCATCCACTTGTACTTTTTTCTGATCATTACAGCCTGAAGATCAAAGTGCAATTAACAAGGCCATGGGATCAGTGAAGAAACAACTGGTAAAATACTTCTTGATCATCTCCTTTTATAATTGTAACTTACTCATACATTTACATGAGGTGACAGTAAAAAGTTTATACTGTACAGCATGTGCAGTTTTTTGTAAAATTAGAGATGGCATCATGATATGGTTATATCACAACAGGAGATTCATAGCAATAATAGCTGTAGAAATTGGGAGCTGTCTTATAAAATAAAATAAAAATAAAATACAAATTTTGATTGAGTTTGTTTCAAGAGCACAAAAAATGTAAATGAAGAAAAAGAAAGATAGGGATTATCACTCTACAGAAGGATATGATTATGGTACTCAAGAGCACAATAAGTGTAAATGGAACCTTTTAAAAGTCACCTCATTTAAAAAAATGTTTTCAACAAAACCAATCATTGTTGGAACTTCGGTCAATTCAGTTTTTCATTAAGAAGAAAAAAGGTAGGGATTATCACTCTACAGAAGGATATCATTATGCTACAAAGATAAACTATGAAAATATCTATAAGTACATTTGAAAAGAAAGATTAAAATATAGTCAGAACCCTTTTAGATTCAGGAGGCACAGTGGTTGAACATCCAGACGTCATGTTGATTATTTCTAAATGTAAATTATTTCAACCATATCAATGAAGTTATCCACCTCACTAACACTGCCCTTATTATTCTGCATATTTCATGACTATAATAATTTCTGAATTTTATAAATCTATCAAGCATATTTTTTATCTTCATCACTAAGTCTGCGCTTAGCCTCCTGCATCTACTGTAAACATTTCTGAATTCTATGAATCATTAATCATAATGAATTAACTTTAATATTGGATCCTCATTAACTCTGCCTTTATCTTTCTGGACATTTCCTGTCTGTATCCTCAGCAAGTTTGCCCATGTCCTCATATATGTTTCATCACTATAAAAAGATCTCATGGCTTGTATTCTCATTAACTCTGCCTTTGTCTTTCTAGACATTTCCTGTCTGCATCCTCAGTAAGTCTGCCCATGTCCTCATGTATAAAAACATTTCTAAACTTTTTTCGTTTTCCTTTATCCAGAGCAAAGGCTTGCAGCATAAGGAAGAGGAGACAATCACAGAGAACGATGCGTTCGAAGGGATCGGGGATGACGACTTGTGAGGTCCTGGCTGCAACAGGGGAACGGGTGCCTGGGTATACTGGTGGGGGGCAGGCGAAAACACAATGGGCATCAACATAAGCACTCACAGGGGTTTTCAAACATTGAACAAATTATATCCAAACTGGCAGTTTGTTTAAGCACCTTAAACCAGTCATGAAATAACGAACAAGGGGTAGGTGTAGAGGTAAATTGTTGTAACTGAACTCTTGAACTCTTTGCAGTTACTATAATGTGCCTCTCAGCTCACAAAGTTAGGTTGGTACTAAAGAATGATACTGACCTGTCTTAAATCAGATTTGCATAGGCATCTCTTGCTACTGTCAAAAAAAGGGTTTCAGTTTGTGCCACATTACAATCATTAACAATTCCTGGAAACTCTTTGTGGTGAAAATATTGTCAGTAGTTTTGTTACTTTTTCTATTGAATTTGCTTGTGGTATGTCTCCTATAGATGTAAATGAAAAAAAAAAAGAAGTTTGTCCTGTACTCTTTGACAGGGTGTTGCCAGGAGTTAGGGTGCTGATTGTTCTCTGTTGATAATGCACGTTGAGTGTGTCTCAAATCTCAAAGATTAGTATGTGAAATCGGAATCAAAAAGAAATATCTTTAATTTTAAATCCAGTTTGCCTGAACTGGCTTTAGGCCTCTTCTCAATATGGTCACTTTGAGAAGTTTTAATAAATCTTTTTTTGTGTGTGTTGATGTTGTAAATTTTATTTATTTTTTCTTTATTTTGTGTAACTATGGATTATTGTAACTCACATTTATTTTTCAAATGCGAAACACAAAATTTATACAAATTCTGCTCTCTTCAATATTTTTTCCTCAAAAAAGTCCTTTTTCTCGTGAAAGCCTTTGGATTATAAATGTCAGTTTTACAACTTTTATTCAAAGGGACTCTTAATGCAAACAACATATACAGATCATTTATTGTTTTTTTACCATAGACTTAATGCTTCCTTTGCCTACCATACATAAAGACATGAGTGGACAATGTATTGTTTGATGCTTGAGGTAACTCGAATGAAGGCCTAATTTCTGACTGAAATTGAGACAGACAACACATTACTATTTGGCTTTCAAAAGAGTTAGCGTAGAGATTGAAGAAAGAAAGCGAGAGTGGTGACTTCTGTAACATTGGAATTATTTTAGGGTCATGTCAGTTCTTGGAACTCTTAGTCAGTTTTTTGGTACAAGAAAGCTAGACATAGCTCCAACTATGGATTTCTGAAATCCAAGTAAATCACTTTAATAAAAATAAAACTATACAATCAGAGACTTAGATGGACTTACAAACATCAGCTTTTTAGAGATGTAAAGAAACCTGTATCAATAAATTATAAGTGTCCATCTCTCGTTATGTCATATCATACATGTATTCCCACATGGTGCTCAGATTTTTCTTTAAAAAAAAAAAATTTTTTTCCACCAAAATTATGTAGTGTATGGACATTTTTGTTTTCTAACAAATGACATTCTTTTAGTTTTTATCTTTTTGTTCGTGAATTTTATGCTGTTGTTTTTTTTGTTTTTTGTTCCCCAATTTGTGGTTTACTTTTGGCAGTGCCTTCTACCACAGGCACCTGGTCGCTCAATCAAATTATTCGCTTTATTAAATTATTTCCTCCATTCCCTGGATCATACTGAGGTAGCATATATGACTTTAATAATGAATGCTTGTTGAATTACTCGACGAAAAACTTTCTCTTCTCGTGTTTGTCCATTGCCTGTCAGTATTCTTCAAACTTGACCGACACTGGGAAGTCGAACATTTTCTGTGCCTTAAGTCATAATGAAAACTATGTCTATTGCTCTCACTATTGTCCGAACATTTTAGATTTGCATCCTCTACTTGTATTGTTATCATCCCTGTGAGTCACATCTGCTGTATTGACTATAATTACGAAGTTTTCATTATTTATAATAATTTTGAGATGGTCACAACAATTAAATATATAATTATCCAAGTAAAGTTAAGATAAGGTTTTTACTATTTTAGTGTACCTTGAGATTTAAATGTCACCAACTGAAACTGAAGAAAATGTGAAGGAACACAGCTTTATTTCCTTTCTGAATAAAATTGTTGGCAGGTAAATCAACGAAGAATTGAGACACTAGGTACATTTTGTCTTAAAGGTACATTAGGCTTGGACATCTATCCTAGATAGAAGTTGGTGTCTAGATATATCAAGCTTTACATAATTATGTTCTACCAGGCCAAATTAAGTCTAATCATGGTCTTCACATATTAAGGTGTAAATTCTTGCCATGGTCTTTGTTAAATGAAATGTATCTCACTGTAGTGTCTTATCATTGTCTTCTAATAACGCATGAGTCACATCAATATATCAGTCATTCAAGTTTTCATTTTCAATTTCAGTCACTGCCCTTTTGAAATCGTGAAAAGGGAGTTTCAATTTCAGAGCTTGTTGCAATCATAAAGTATCAACGTCTGAATAATCCCAAGGTTTGCAGTATTTTATTTCTTTAGACTGTTTTTAGACAATACGTAAATGTGTGAAAACATTCCACCTGGTGCTACCGTTTGTACTCTCTCTGTGTCAATATATGTACCTTATAACTTCAGATTGTGTTGTACTCAAGCTTTTCTCTCCTGGGTTTATTCTAGTTTTCCTGACATTTCTCTTTGCTTTTATCTTATGTAGAACCTTTCCTCATGTGAGGCATGGGCAACAACTAAACCAATACAGAAGAATAGGGAAGCAGTGGATATGTGGTTTTGTAGGCGAATGTGAGAAATATCATGGACAGCTTTGAAAGACTCTCTTGCCAGTATCAGAAGTTGTTGAAAGAGAAGAATAAGAAAGAGAGACATTCATCATTGGACACACAATGAGAAGGAAGGCTTAGAATACCTTATCACTGAAGGGAAATTAGAGGGAAAGAGAGGTAGAGGAAGGCAGTGAAACAAATGATAGACAGTCTTACTGCACGGAGGGATATGGCAAAGAAAACCTTGGTAAATTCAGCAACTAACGACTTTGGAAGGACATGATTGCCAACGCCATGAAGTAAGGCAGATGATGATGGTTTTGCTAATTGTAAAAATTAATTATAGGAACATGGTGAGTCTAAGAGTGGATTTAGCATTAAGTGTCATAAATGCTCTGTGTTCGTAAAGGCAGAGTTGGCATTTAGTGCCAGATATGGCATCAGTGTTATTAAATGGATGTCTTGTGACAGATATGGCATATAAACTTTGAAAGCGTTCAATTTCGCGGCAGATTAGGCATGAAGTCTCCATTTCGAGTTTCTTAAATTATGTATTGACGGACTACTTCTGTTGTCAAAGAAAGAAGAGAGGAGTTGGGTGTGTCTCCAGTTGGTAACTTATCCTACCAGTGGAAGACTGGTTGTATTCCTCTGAATAACCCTGATAAATCTGGCATTATTTATTTCTGGAACATATTTGGCGAATTTAGTGCTTTCTCAAAAAACATTCCATGCTTCAGGGTTTCAAGTTGTGGCAATGTTGAGGGCCCAATGAACAAGAAAAGATGTATATTATAGTAAAATATTTATTTATTGTTATGTTTTTTCGGTACTGGTATGAGTCACATTAAGTGTAGTTGGCATAAGACAAACCATTTGAACTAGTTTTATCCTTTTTTTTTTGCGTTTCATTTTAATTGTGTTTTTTTTATAACTAAAAATTATTTGTTTATTTTAAATTTTTGTGTATTGTACCTAGTTCATGTTTTATAACAAAGTTTGGTGAGAATCCATACTTTATTTGATTTTTAGGGAATTTTTTTTTCTGTCTCTGTAAGTTCTGTGCGAAACATACTCTCTATTGCCATGTTGTACATTTTTAAACAATTGACTATGATCAATGAGTAAAAATTGTTGTTGTTATGGCATCATTCAGATGTCTGAGGAAGGAACCATGAAATAGACTACATCTTTAAATTATAATCAATAGTGTGAAGAATTCAAACACATTTGTATGTACCAGGGATCACAGTGAAAAAATTTTCCAACCCCTGAACTTTGCCGTATAATTTGAACGGATTTACGACAGCTCATCAAATTGTCGGTTCTGTAAACCCAAACCAATGCTCTAATAAGATTGTTTTAAGCAGTAAACAGAAATAATGAAGCATGCCAAGAGACTTATTTTATCCACATATTCATTTCAGTCATCCTGCTTTATCTCATTCCTAACTTATAGGCCTACAATATCAAGGTTGTTAGACATTTAGACCTGTACATGTAATTCTAGAGTTTATTGACATGTCTAATGCCTTAAAATGTAGCCTTTAATTACTCCAACGATATCAGACATTTTATTTGTGCACCCGTTCTTATTATGGCGTAATGAACGGAATTATCACCCTCCTATAAAAATAAAAATTACAATAATAAAACAGCTTAGTAGTTAGTCTTCAAAAGCCTATCACAGATTGCCCTTGAAATCCCTTAAACGTAAGAGAGGCACATGTATACAGTTAAAAATGCAGAGAACTCACAGACTTAATAATCGCTATGACAGATCCTGATTGAGTCCCAAAGTGTGGTGGAAAATCGCGGATCCGCGGAAAACTGTGATCCCTGATGTACCTTGATGTTCTATTCCCGTTCTGTCTATCACATCCCTTCTCTTTTCTCCGGTTATAGGGTAAATCTAAGCAGGCTCTGTTCAATACTCAAGGATTTATTACAATTAGACCAATCTGTACTACAAAACTCATAGGAGAAGCCTTCAGTTTTCATGAAATAATTGTTCAAAGGCCTACATGGACTTTAAAAGTATACCTTTAAATATATGTACATGTGGTACAATTCAGACAGAATATTGTCTTTTATGTTGAGTGAATTTTATTGAATGAAATCAGTTTTTTTTCCCGGTCGCCGTTATGATATACGCGGTCATATGACTTTGAAAATGCCGTTAAAATAAGCTGTGTACAAAATGTAAATAAAGATAATTTTGAAATTATATTTGTTTTAAAATGTTTACCGGTTTTGCAATATATCATATATATTAATATGTTTCTCCTGTACCATGTATTTATTACAATATCAGCCCTTTTTAGCTGCGCCTCCAGCATCTTTATAAACATATTTATAATTGATACTTCTATTTTTCTGCATGCTGTGCATACTTAATTTCCCATGTTTTATGCAGATAAATGGCCATTTGTTTATTTGTACACTTGCATTTCAAGATTTCCCAAAAGAAATCTGTATTGTACTTAAACGTCAGAAAATTATTCAGACTTGCCGAAGGTGGATACCAGTTTTGTTTGGTAAATGTTTTAGAAATGCTGCTAGTTTCAAGTAAAAGGTGTTTCAAATTCAATCTGTATTGCAGGTATTGATACAAGTTGCACAATGTATACATTAGAGTCTACATGTATGGGGTGTGTCATGTTTCATCTAACAGTAATACTTATAGATATCTTTTTTTTTTTTGACTTATAATACTAATTTTCATTGTAATGACTTCATCATGTCCGACTCTATTTAAATGACGTTAGCCTGTACCTTCTAGGGTATGCACATCTTGAAATATGTGCCAGGAGTCATTAGAGCTAGTCAAATAATCCAAGGCTGCTGGTATAGAGAATTAAGAGACGATAAAATAATAACTATGTCATATATGTATTATAACGCAGACTGTGTGTTCTCATTCATATCTAGTCATTGTATCCCAGAGGTACAATATTTTGTTTGAGTAGCCTACTTTCAACGCGTCTATGTCTTATTTGAAATTTATAAAAGCCTAGATATATTTACCATCCATATTTGTGATCTAACCCCCCTCCTACCCTCCAGAAAAAAAAAAACGATTTTAATATTTGTATTCCTCATATAAATGTAAAGTAACATCATCACCACTGGTGAAAACCTGCCAACGTTATGCAGTTTCTGGTTTGAGAGTGATTTTAATTCTTTTAAACCTAAATGATAATCTGTGCTTGGCTGAAATTTTTTGTTTTTATTTTATTTGTACTTTATTGACAACACACTAGAACAACGATAACTGGTCAAGTTTTGTTGCTCTCGGTTACTTCAAAATTTTATATTATTAGTTAAGGACTTGTGTGCTTTTGTCTATTTTGTGGGAAAAGAGTTACTTCAAAAATGTAATATTGTCTATTAAGTACATGTGTGCTTTTGTATAATGTGTACGGATTGAGATTGTCGGCTATTTGACTTTGAGAATGTACTAAATTTTTTCGTGTTATACCCTTATTGGAAGCAAGAGCATATTATTTCTTGATGACAGCATTTAATAAAGTATTATTCTGATATTTTGTCCTGTATATATACTTTGGCTTATATTCATTTTTTGTTATTTTCAATTATATTTCTTAAAAAATTTTTTATCATAGTAGATGTGCTTTACAATAGATAAATGTAACTGAGTTTATTATAGTACAGTGGAATCCACTTAAGACAAACCTCTTGGGGACAGCCCAAAATTTCATCTTATCCCAAGTTTATACTAAAAGGTGATGGTTAAGAGAAACAAAGGGAATAGGTACCTTGAAAAAAGTTTATATAAAGCCATAGTTTATTTTAAGTGCATTCCGTTGTATAACTTAATAATGTCCCAGCAAATAATAAAAACCTGAGAGAACACAGCATGAAAATTAAATTCACAGAGAACTGTATTAATCTTTGCTTTGAGAACAGAAGAAAGTATGTTGTATTATATTTACATAACAGTAAATATTTCTGCACTCTTGAATCCTTGTGGATTTTTAACCGTTTTTGACAACTGAAATAACAAAAAATAATAAAAGGTTTGAAAATCCCTGTTTTTCCTGTATTTGCGCTTAATAATTGTCTTACTCTTAGAAAATAACACAAACGAAACCTGCTTATTACGAGCAGTGTGAGAAAAGATTTGCTCTAATTGAAACCCAACATAAAATATTGGAATTTGAAATTGCTTCAACATCTTAATCTCACAAGTCAAACATGCAAACGCAGGCAAAGGAATCCACAACTGCCTCAAATCAGTCACACTCTCCACCACCCTCCCCGTCCCTACCAGTACATAAAGCTAACTTTAGGTCTATTGTTACACCATAGCCCATACACGTAGAGAGATTTTGATGGACGCTGAGCAGCAAACTCTACTATCAAACCAAACAAAGCTACCTTACACAGAACTAGGCAGTTGAAAAGCCAAACCCGCTAACAACACTATAGATTCAGGCCAAACAAAGCTACCTTACACAGAACTAGGCAGTTGAAAAGCCAAACCAACTACCAACACTATAGATCCAGGTCTAATTTATTTTTAAATGATAAAATAGTTTATTATTCTTGCATCACCCTTTTGCCAAACTTAATTAAAAATCTATCTTGCTATTCCGGTGAATAGCAAAGAAAGAAAAACTAAACTAAAAAGGCAAAGACAAGTGAAATTTAGAAAAGAAAGATCTTATTGTGTAAAGATGTTTGCCTACGGTGAATGAAACGCTTAATTAGGATCATTTCCTTCTTTCAGAAAATTAATCTTTGAGTCTGATATAACATTGGAAATAGCAACAACCATTTCTTCATGAATAAATTTAAATACAGTTAAGAAAAGCAAGAAACATGTTACTATTGAATTGTTCTGTTCAGACAAAGATTGTCTGAGAGTGTGTACATACTTCAAGACTGTTGGGGGAGAGAGATTCTGGGGGCCAGGTACATCGGTAGGCAGTGCTCTGGACTAAGTATGAGAGGGGTCGGGGTTCAAATCCATCTTGTCCCGCTGTATGAGTAGAGTATGCATGTAGTGTTCTCAGGTAACTAAGGGCACGCAGCGCTACGTGTGTGTCTCGTGTTATCAGAAAGTGACTGATCAGTGAGATGAGATCCTAAAATTCTGAGCTAATAGAGTAAGTTGCACTGCATCCACGACAGATGTAACAACAAACATCAAACATCAATAAGTAGATCCTATTTTTTTCCTCCCATTTTTTTTCTAAGTGATAAGTAGCTACACAAAGTATTGTAATAAAAAAAAAAAGTAGGGATTATCGTGCCTTTATTACATAATACCTGGTACTTGTTTTATTCTCAAGTACCGATTGTGACCTTAATCAACCAAACAAAAGTTTACATAATCATTGATAAGTTCATCATAAAGGCTGTTTCATTTCCTAGAAATGGAAAACAAAGCAATCAATGACACTTGAGGCTAAGCAAAGATGATAATAATAATAAAAATAATGAAGATCATTTTTAAGCGCTTCATCCCAGCATAGCCGGCTCAAAGCGCTTGATGAAACAAACAATGGAAATTAATAAACAAGCTCTCGTATAAAGCTATCTGTGTAGCTCACAACATGAAGAAAAAAAAGGCAATACGTCCCATGAAATCCCACTGTCCCCAACTCTTCTAAAAGAAGAGAAAACATTATGGAGCAACGTTCAGTTTATCAAGCTCTTGAGGACAGCCTGAGAGTGGATATTATCCCAAGTTTATATTAATCTGACTCAGTAATGTAAAAAGAAAAAGAGCGAAACGTCTCAAGAAAAGTTTATCTTAAGTTGGTTCAACTGTATTTTGAAGGTAAAATTGATTTACAATTTCCCACCCAAGCCTGAGGCTCCATCTGTACAGAAAACATTCAAGATCTTCAATACATGGTGATGCTTACTGGGTCTTTCTTGATACATAATATTTTGTAGTTAAGTACAAATTTTACTAAGAACATTATGTGAACATTAGTCATCATACCATACCATACAAATAGATTTTTTACTAAAAATCTGCAAATGTACTGGAAATTGGCATCAATGCGTACAGTTCAGACTTTGTTGACAATGCATACAGTTGAGACTTTGTTGACAATGCATAAACTTCAAAGTTAGTGTACACTGCATACAGTTCAGACTTTGTTGAGCATGTATACAGTTCAGATTTTGTTGACAATGCATACTGATAACTTCATGTAAGACTACGACATACGACAATTTTTCTTAATTCGTTGTTTTAATAAAAATTGTCTCCCAAATCTTTGCACACCATGTGTCAAAAGATGGGCTCTGTACGATTAGCAGTTTTAAATTAACACATTCCACCACCACATATCTTTAAAAAAATGAGGAGAGAATTGCACTAAGACATCGTGTCGGAATTTACATCTGAATAAAAGGAAGGTATGTAGTGCAAAATTACGACAAGTGCCCATGTCGGAATTTGTCACTCAGAAAAGTATATCTTCTGCTCTAGCGCTTGTGTTGCAGTGTATTTATATAACCATGTCGGAAAATGACACTGACAAAAAAGAGTTTGGCAATAGATAGGCTTATACTTAATTTGTACCTATAATAAAATGTATACATATATATTGCACTTGTTCTTTTTCTGTTTATGGTGCACAAGGTTTATTTTGATCCAGCTCAGACCCTAACCTTAATCGAAAATCTCTGGTTTTCAAGTAAAATAGATGTTTTAAAAGAAGGTGAGTACTACTTGCTTATTGTTATAAAGATTTCCTTTTCTTCATTAAAGTGAATTGTTGTGTAGCATAATCTAAAATTAATTTTTGACGAGTTTTCCAACGATAGGATGTTTAAAAAAAAAGTTGTTGCTTTGAATAGCTTGTGCACAGCCTTGCCATAGTCTAATAGTTGAATACAATGTGTCATACCTTTTATTTACACAAGTATAATTCAAACCTGGATTCCCCACCTTATTCGGACATGACGCTAACACAACCAACCCCTGCACTATTCTCTCAAATATAATGTAAGTTCCCTCTTTAAGGAGGCATATATACTCGTCACCTTTATTAGTCACACAATTGCTTCAAAAATCACATGCAATATTTTCGTTACTTACTTGTGTAGGTTTACAATGTATTACTAAATGATAGGACTATAACGAGTTAAGCTTGAACAAAAGGAAAAAGTCAATTACTATTTCCCTGTAGACAAATAATGCCTGATTAAAAAAAATTAAAAAAGAACATTGTTTGTGCATTTTAAAATCTTTTGGATGCCTTTTTGCATATGGCCACTACATGACGCAGGTGTAATGTTTAGTCGTACTTTTTTTTTCTTCAAACAACAGCTCTTGGTTTGAACAACATGGAGGAAAATCAACCATCATCATTCCAAGACAATGACATGGTACCTTTATCAGCACTTCTTCAAGATCTGCGTAAGCCAACAGAAGAAAGTTCACGGACTCTGATGAAGACAATGCTCCCTTGGCACGCCTGAAATACACCAGCTCGCCCATTGTTTCCGACTCCGAGTATGGTGATCCTGATACTGATCCAGAATACGAACCGGCCAAGTGCGAAGTAAACAAATGCAAAGAGAATGTGAGCATGCAAGAAATGCCTCATACCTGTCTGTTACGATCATTGTGTCGAAGACATTGATTCTTGCTAGCAGCACGGTAAAACAACTAAAAACCGAGGCAAAAATAAAGAAGGCACCCAAAAAGGCAAATAAAAAAATAACCGCAAGGAAGAACTTAATACTCCTACGGGTAACAGGGAAGAGAAGGATATAGTAGTTTGTCGTATTCAAGACCAACACCAGTATGCCATAACCATTAAACAGCAGACAGGTAAAGCAACGTGTGATCAGATACCAAGGCAACCAGAAAATACTGAGTTGCATGTAGCGGACGAATTTGAAAAGAAAACCAGGAAGGGTGGCATACAACTTGATATGCACCAACGTAGAACCCGTCGAAAAATGACTCGCAACCCAGCTGAATGGAAAAGAAACGTGCAGTAGAAACGGTTAAAGTACACTGGCAAAGCTTACATCTCTACCACTAGAAAGGAAATATATTGACAAGTACAGGCTCGTCTTTGAGGGAGAGTTTAACTTGGCCTTTCACAAACACAAAAAGACCAATGTGATATATTCACAGCCTATGGAAAGGTCTCCACTAGCGAACAGAAGGCATTGTTTTAAAAGAAACAGGCACAAAAAAAATGTCGCAAAGACAAGACATTTTAAAACAAGCTGCACTTTTGATATGGAGCAAATCCACATGGACAGAGCTTAAGTTTTTGTTATGAGAGGCGCTTGGGTGTCTGCAGCTTCACCATTTACGACTACAAGTTTGACGGCGGCTTGTCCTACATGTAGCTAGAAAATGAAGATCGACAGGGGCTAAATAAAGTTGCCTCATGAAACAAAAGTCATCAGAAGGCATCAAAGACATTCATATGCTTTTGGATAATTGCGGTGGCCAGAATTGCAATCGCTATGTTGTCTTTGCGTTGTGGTTTTTCAGGTATACACTTGGCCTGAGTCAAGTAACCCACACATTTCTAGAAAAAAGTCAAATTAAAGTGAAACCGAAAGTGACTCATTATTCACGTGACAATAGAGAGAGCAAGAATACGTATAGACATCACAGCAGTTAGATCAACCAGGGTCTCTAAACAGCCAAACACTTAAATGGCAGCAAGAGACTTTGTTGGCTTTAAGTCCATGTCAAGCAGCGTGAAAAACTTGGCAACTTACTGTTGACGATGGGCAGAAAATATTTTGGAGCCAAACGAGGCACCTCGTTGTCAAAGAGGAAGACCCTCATGCTCTTGGCAACATATTGGGATGGTGATTTAAGAAGAATGGATGTCTATCGTCGAAACAGACACTCCTGAGAAACACCTCACGCTGCTTCAGAAGTGGTAAAAGTTCCTAAGGGCGATCACATGGTGAAAACCGAAAGCGGAGGAGCGCCGATCAGAATAAGAATTCCCCTATAAAAATCAACTAGCCCCACAGAGTCACCGTTCCTTGTGAGCGCTGATAAGTTGGCTTCGGCAGCCTCGGCTTTATCAGAATGGAGAAACAATTCTTATCGACGCTGAAAACATGAGAAGGGATCACCGCAACCACCGTCACCGGATGTGTGACGTCATGGGCTGGACTAGGGCGATTTTTTAAATGGACATAGCGGAGCGTGGGCTTCACATAGAACAAAACTGATTATATTTTTGTAATCAGCATAAAAATAATTGAGGGGATATCGCCAACAGAATTTGATTTTAAAAATACAATTAAAAAACAATGTCTTGTACACATTTAATTTTTATTAATTTTATAGTCTCATACATAATGTCTTACTGCATGTATTACTATTTGTATTGTACCTTCGCGTGGTTATACAATCATTGATCATTCATTTAGTTTTGTCTACACGCTAGGTCCACGCTTCTGTGTTACACATGTTGAATTAACCTTGCAGATTTTAATTGGGGTTTCATACTGAATTAGTGCAGTATTTTTTTTTTTCAGTTAAATCAAGATCTACTTAGTTTTTGGTTTGAAAAAAAATGGACGTTGATACACTAATAGCCTCTGTGTATTAAAGATCCCCTATTTGGGATTAAAAAAAAAACACAAAGTACGTTGCAACAGCAATGTTATAGACAGACTTTTGTAAAACCGCTGTCGAGTAAGAGAAACTTTTCATCAGATGAAGACGAAGAAGCCATTTTATGATTATAACTCACTAGTTACAGACGATACAGTAGGCTAATTTTGCCTAGCCGCCACACACATGATCAGCGTCTAGGCGTCTACCCTGTGGGGTTCACACCTAGCTGATTGTTGCGGATTTCAAGTTCTTTAAAGCGTCGATAAATTCAAGCTTCACCCTGTAGCCGGCCTAAGACACCAGGTATTCCAGAAGCCCAAAAGACAGACCTTTTGACCTTCACAGATTCCAATTTCATAAAAACAGTATTTTGGTTCTTTGCCAGTCGAAGTTGAGTGTTCCGAGACGGACATAGAAGATAAGACCCACTCAAATCTCATTAAGACATTCAATGCTCAAACCACTTCTTCCATTCTATAAAATATGGTTCTCAACTATTCCTCTAGTCAGCACACCAAAGTTATTCCTAAAAATCATATTTTACCTTTTCTCCACTATATTTCATGCAACTGACTGAAACCAGTAGCACAATTTTTTATCTGTTGGATTTTAACCATTAGATTTTTTACACAAAACATATGTTTGCCAGAATTATCTTCCCATGAACTTTTTGATTAATACCATTCTGCTTATCAGAGTTTGCAAAACATTTTCTGTATTATATTAATTTTACACATCGCAGTAGTCATAGTAATTAATGGCGCTATTTATCAATATCTTTTACTTCGGTCCTTTTGATGGTGGGCTCGATTTTTGTTTTGATGTCAGTGAATATTTTGAACTTCTATGAATGGTATTTGTTTTTAAATCTCCAAAATATACTCCTTAACATTATCATTGTAGATTTGAAGAGATTGTAGTCATGGTGACAAAAATTGACCAACTACGAAGTGTTACAAAAATTGAACAAAAGAAGAGAAATAGGGCAGTGTATTAGAGATAGGAAGCTGCAATATTATGGACACCTCATGCGTCATGAAAGTGTGATAAGAGATCTCCATAACGGCGAAGTGGAGGGCAGCAGAGGCCGGGGACGACCCAGAACGAAATGGAATGACAACATCGCAGAATGGACATGCTACTCGCTGGTGCAGTGCCAACGACTTGCGCAGGACAGATGTCAATGGAGGGCCATTGCAGCCAACCTTTGCAAGGAGACGGCAACCGGATGATGATACTGTTGTTAAGTGATATCTGTATAAAACTTTCCGAATCAATGGCAACTAACCGTATTGATAATGTGAAATATCTAAAAATCATAGTTGCACTCTTTATTAAAAAAAAGAAAAAGGTAAAGACCCAGTAATGCCTACTCTTTTTGTACCCATCACCATAGAACATTCAACGTCACAGATAATCAATTTTGTATTTTAATTTGTCTTTACAAGACAAATCAACAAAATGATGAATTTTCAGTTTTATGTCCCAAACTAGCATGTCTTTGATTTTAACATTGTTTTATTTCTGCTGTATTGTTCATTACGTTTAACATTTTTTCGTTTTCTTTTATGCGACTTACATTTACAAACACTTTTTTGTGACTTTGCTATGTTGACAGTCCCATGGCATTCTTATCACGGTTCTTTATAAAGTGTCCTTTCAAATTGTTAAGTTTTCCGCCAGTAAATATGCTATATTCATAAACCATGTGGCAAAATGGACATAACGATTGTTCACATATTACCTAAGCATAAAAGAAGGGCAAAGGGTGGTATAATAAATGCTTATTCTGGTTTCATAGCAATATGTTTCATGAAATACTTGTGCTTATCTATGGGGAAAGGGATGAAAAGTTTGCATATTTATGCATACGAACTGATGTGAACAATCGCTTCATTACACAAGGGTGTGGTTTATTTCAATAACCAGGTTCTATTAGCAACAGCATAAAGGTATATGGACTGTCCTGACAGTTTTGAGTTTGCTAAAAACGCATACAGTTCAGACTTTGTTGACAATGCATACAGTTTCGAGTATGCTGAAAACGCATACAGTTCAGACTTTGTTGACAATGCATACAGCTCACATTTTCTTGACAACGCACACAGCTCAGAATTTGTTGACAATGCATACAGTTCAAAGCTTGTTGACAATCCCTTGCAGCTCTGTCTCCACGGACTGGACAAACGCAGGGAATGCTGGGTCGGCCAGGCACATCCTTAGCATCTGTTGCAGCGTCTCGGGGCTGACCTGGTGCTGCATGTAGGCCATCGGCAGTCGCTCGCTGGACAGGAGCTTCTGTGGGGCATACACACAGTGGCATACATGTACTATACACAAGCGCATCAATAATCCGACAGTAGCTTCATAGTTCTTGATAATAATGGACTTAGAATGTGAAAGAGAAATAGAGAGAGAGAGAGAGGGAGAAAGGGAGAGAGAGATCTGTTCTCTCCACACAAAAAAAACAGTCATCATTATCAAACAGTCATCAGGAGTAGGTGCGACAAAGAAATGGCGGAAAAAAGAATGCTTTGAGCTTCCACCACACAACTCTTCGCTTTTCCTTTCGTCACTACATCCCTTCCCCTCCTCTCACAGCATTTCAAATGTGCCACAGCTCCCAACAGTCTCAAATCTATAAATACAGTCATCACTCTGTATAAGGCGAAAGGTTATGAGATAGAGAAACTTTGTTTTTAGAATTCCTACCCGGCTCTCTTGAAATCAGTTCTGAATGATAATGCAAAAACTGGTCTTCGATCGGTAAAGTAAAGAGAACATAATATGTTTCAAGATATAGTAGTTGTTAAGCACCAACCACTACTAGCACAAACACAATTTGTCTGTTTTCCTTTCCCTCCTCTATCAGTCTGCTTATCTGTCTCTATGTCCCTCTCTCTCTTATCTTGCCTCCTTGAGTCTCTCTTGGTTTATATCTTGCTCTTTTCAAATACACAATAAAAATAATCCAAAATCACAAAGTTACCTGTGCAACATCTCCTAGTGTGACCTCGCCCTCTAGACTCTGCTGCTCGCCAGCCACTCCTGCGGCCTCACCGTTAGGATGAGAGACACTCTTGATAAGAAAAAGTGAAGGTTTTTCATTTTTTTTTACATGCAAGGATTCAAATGATAGAATATATAATTTTGTGATTGAGTAAATGTAATATTTATAAGACTTCAAATTAATGAAGAGTTAAGAAAATGGATTGGAATCACAGAATTAGACTTTTGACAAAAATATTTATAAGATCTCATGGTAGAGTCTTTCAAAAGTGTAATGGAATCATAGAACAGCAGAATAAGTCACCTGACAGCGTCATTCTGATCACTGGTGATTTCAACCACTCAACCCTTGAGTCATCTTTACCAACTTTTTTTCAATACGTGACATGCTCCACAAGAAAAGAGAAAATTCTAGATTTGTGTTATGGCAACATTGCAGAAGGCTATAAAAGCACAGCCTTGCCTCCCTTAGGTGACTCTGACCACTCAATGGTTCATCTCTTACCATGTTACAGAACGGTCCTGAAGACCAACAAACCGGTCAAGAGAACTATTACAACAAGGACAGATGACAACATCGAGAAGCTACGAGGGTGTTTTGCATGCACGTTTTGGACTGTCTTTAAAAATACATGCGGATCTTTAACTGAACTAAATGACCATATAACAGCATACATAAAATTTTGTGTTGAAAATGTTTGCACCCAAAAGTCGATAATCTGTTATCCAAATAATAAACATTGGATAAACAAGGATGTAAAAGATACGATTACCAAGAAAAGAAAAATGTTCCTTTCCGATAACCAGGCAGAATTAAGAATGCTTCAAAAAGAGCTTAAAAATAAAATTCGATAATGCAAACAAAATTATAAAGAAAAGTTAGAGAACCATTTTCGACATAACGACAGTAGAGCAACTTGGGATTGTATAAAAAAAATGGCAGGATTAAGTAACAACAACAAAAAAAAAGTTATGTATTGACGAAGATGTGAACGATTATGCAAATAAGTTGAATAATTTTTACGCTAGGTTTGATAACCATGATTTTACCAATGAGATAGAACAACGTATGGAAGAGTTAAGGAAAGGGTCAGAGTCTCATGGGGAGTATGTTGTGAGTGAGCATGATGTTGCTTCAGTTTTTAAGAATGTGAAAGACTGGAAATCAGGCGGGCCTGATGGTTTGAAAGGTTGGGTTTTTAAATATTGTTCTGAGCAGCTCAGCTCAATTTACACATTTTTGTTTAACTGGTCTATACGCGAACACTTCTTACCACCTATTTTAAAAACATCTGAAATTATTCCTGTGCCAAAAAAATCTACGATTAAAGAATTAAATGATCTTAGACCGGTTGCCTTAACCTCTGTGGTCACCAAATGTTTAGAAAAGATTATTGTTAAGGAGCTTAAGAAGTGCTTTTCTGCTTTTCAAGATCCCATGCAGTTTGCCTATAGAGAGAAAAGAAGTGTTGAAGATGCAATACTTGTATTTCTACACAAGGTTTACAAGCATCTTGATGTTCCTAGGAATTATTGTAGAATATTGTTTATAGATTTTTCGTCAGCTTTTAATACAATGCAACCACACCTGGTGATATCCAAATTGCAAAAAATTAATTTGAACATAAATCTGATTGCTTGGATCATTAACTTTCTAACATCAAGGCCTCAATTTGTAAAGTTAAACAGCATTCAAAAAGAGAATTGCTCTTATACTGTTCTTTCAGATACTATTTCCACTAGCACTGGAGCTCCTCAGGGAGCTGTTTTATCACCTGTGTTATTTACCATATACACTAATGATTGTGCAATTACTAACCAACATGATTCTCATTTATTGAAATTTGCTGATGACACATCAATTTTAGGATTAATAAGAGAAGAAGAAGAAGCAAACTACAGAGAGACAATCCGTTGGTTTGTCAGTTGGTGTGAAGATCATTACCTGCTTTTAAATGTCAATAAAACGAAAGAGATGATTATCGATTTCAGGAAAAATAAATCACCAATGTCCCCCCTCTTTATAAATGGCGAGGAGGTTGAACAAGTAGACACATACAAGTATCTTGGTGTCACTTTAGACAATAAATTAAATTGGAACCCTCATATCATTGCTCTTTTGAAACGGTTAAATACTCGTCTCTACCTTTTAAGGAAACTCAACTCATTTCATGTCGATAAGAAATTAATGTGTCTTTTTTATAAATCAGTCATTGAGAGTGTGATCTGTTTCGCTCTGGTCTGTTGGGGTGGAAATGCAAATGCATCAAAAACATGTAAACTAGACAAAATTATCTCCAAATGTATTAAAGTTTGTAAACCCATAGAATATTTCCCCTATGTAGATATGCTATACTTATGTAAATGTCAAATTAAGATTGTTTCAATTTCAAAAGATAAAAACCATCCTCTTTATAGCCAATTAAGTTTTTCTGAGCACTCAAGGAGGCCAAGAGCCTTGCAATGTAGACTTGAAAGATACAAAAATTCGTTTCTGCCTAGAGCACTTAAACTTTTGTAAAAAAAAAATAATTGTAATACAATTCTCTATTTCAGACCAGTATGTTATGCAAGCTACTATTATTCTTTAAATAATAATACTGATAATAATTGTTATTATGACTATTGTTATTGTTATTATTATTATTACTATTATTATTATTATTGTTATTATTATTATTATTATTGATGCTGTGGTGAGTATCTATATTTCTAATAACTAATGTCGTAACTGTCTATACTGTTTTGTCATGCTGCATATACGGACCATCAAATGTGCCTTTAAAGGAGAAATGAAATTAGATCTTATTTTATCTTAGAACATGCTAGAACGTTGAAAAGATCTTTATGAAAAAATCACAATCTAGACCTGTATGAGTACTGAACAATGTTCTTAATTGCTCTTTGTAAATTCAGCAAACTTTTGTTAAAGACCGAAATTCTTTGTCCTGACTTCACAGCCATATAACTGTAACTGAAAAGAAAAACTGACCAGAGAAATGTAAACATAAGCAAGCAAAATGTTAGTCACACATATATAGTCATCCAATTCACCTGAGATGCATTGACGTTTGCTGCTGAAATCGCCACACTGGTTTTCACAGGGAAAAACTGCTGGAGTCGATTGACACATGCACTGCACTGGTCTGAGCCTGATGAATCACCACAAGCAGAGAATCGCACTCGGAACTTGCGTGTCTCAGTTTTACCGGAGACCTAAGATCAAAAAACATTGTGTAAAGACTGTGAAATAAACAAACTGTAAACAGTGACCTTTTACAGTTTACTTCTTTACTAACAGAGCTCTTGGTCCAAGTTGTTAGTGTCATTATTGATAATAATAAATAACACCCAATCGAAACTTTCCAATATTTTTTTTAATACAAAATGGGTTGAAAAGAATGATATTTGGTTATGACACTTCTAATGGTATAGAAGTTGTCTTAAAACTGTGTACCCTCACATCATGGGGTCTAATATAACTGGGTGTGCTTCCAGAGACTAGAGCATGATCGAACTGGTCACCTATAGTGATGAACCACATAAAAATAAAAAAAAATAAAAATCAAACTACATATTTTCACACAACTTACAAAAGGGTAAATATAAAAGTAAAAGTATTTAATTTTTTTATTTAAAGCATTCTTGATTCCTGTATTCTTTTTTACCGAATAAAAAAATAAATTTTCATTGAGCACTGTAAGAAAATTAAACACCCAAAATTATAAAAGTGTACTTTAAAAAGTAACTCAATTTCCTCATTGTCACTGTCAATCTTTTGTTATTCATTCTTAGTATTTCTTGCATTATCAATTGATCAATAAGAAAAACAACAAATAACAGTAATAAGTGATATAAATTTAAAAAAATAAAATTGACTAAGGAAAAATCGTATTTTAAATTGTCATTTATAAATTGTAAATAATGCAATGCTTAGCGTGGCTTGAACTATTATTAACTCAATCGGTAATTAATGCAATGCTAAGCGTGGCTTGAATTAATATGAACTCAATAAGAGATACGAATTTAGAGAACGAGATACAATTAATTATAAATAAACATCTTGTACATTCATTACGTATACAAAAAAAAAAGAATAATAATAAACATTTCTTGAAGTGGATGGGTACCTTAACTTTGCACATGAACAAGAGGCTGTCGTTACGGCAAACTCCGCGCATCCACGACCTGGCAGACAGCAGACTGTGACTCTCCTGGAAACAGAAAATAGAGAAACAACCACACGCATTAAAAATAATGCCTACCTACATGATTCTAGGATTTACATGCCTTGATATTCAACAAATGTAGAATTACCTGTATGCAAATGACTAACTAGTCTACTACAGAACATTAGAGTTGTAAACCTTTTTTTCTTTTTTAACAAAACTTGGTTCAGTCCAATTTTTTTTTTTAAGCTGTGGTTGGTACTATTAAATTTTAGTATATTTCAACTTTTATCGATCGCTTTTCACAATTTATTTAATGTAAAGCTCCACTACTACTACTATTTCTGTACAGTGTTACTACTAGGAAAATAGATTTAGATAAACAATTACGAATTAAAAAATCCACTTTGACTTATTAAAACAAGGTACAGACCTATCTGTATCTCATAACATTTGATATATATGTGAGGCAACCAGGGCGAATCAGACACAAATTGCTAATACGAGTTTAAAGCTAGACACCTGTTAACATATAAAAACTGCTTTATATACCTTTTCATGTCCAAATAAAAAGCAATATCTCTGGTTGTTGGAATGATGGAGTAATAATTTTTCAACCTATTTCTCGGTACCTTTTATTACAATGTAAATTACTCAAAAAGTAAAAATTCCAACTTTTGCCTTATTAACCTTGGTTGCTTCTCATAATTATGACTGGGGCAAGTTTAGGAAAATAAATGCTGTTTGGAGTGAACTGACCAATACTCCAGAGCCTTGGCTTATCACAAGCTGGTTAACGTCCGAAAGCATCAGCCACATTTGATTGCTGGAATCATCGTACACCTGATGATAGTCATTTGTATAAAATAATTAAATTTTGAAATGTTGATCATTAAAACAAATTAAATTGAACTTCTATATATTGGGAGCCAGATGCACAACCTAATCCATCCTGCAGCATCAAATACCATGATAATTTTTAATTATATATATTCAAAAGTTTCATAAGTTTTATTCGCTACGGGAAAAAAAAAAAAAACAAAACAAAAACTTAAACAACAATTCGATCACTTGTATTTTAGAATGAATAAAACAACCATGAAATATAAATGCTAACAAAATTGTTTCATTTATAGGGTTTTTCCAAAATTCAGTATTACAGGCAATTATCTCTCAGAGGGCGGTAACACTTTAGACAATATAAAAACAGAGGCAAAAATGAAAAATTATAAATGGAGCAATAAAAATAATTTAATAATAATAATAATAATAGTAATTATACAAATATAAAAAAAACAATAAGAAAACATCACACTCATCGTACATTCCACTGTGTTGAATTCTCTGATTTGTCTGGTCTAAAACGAGCATATCTGTCAATCCTCCAGTGTTCATCGGGCATCTTGAAAAACTATTTAGGTGTTAGACTAGAGCGGTAAAAAGACAAAGTAAGTTCATATGTATGCATCGAATAATACATTTCTGTGAAATATTTGGAACTGATTGCGAGTGAAAATGAGGCCTAATGATTAATAATTTATTATAATAATGATGCTTCTGTTTAGAATAAGGCCCATTAACCAACGGAGTCACATGACTTACATATATGCCTTGGAATGGACTTTTTTTTCTATAATAAATTTGAAGTTTTCTAATTTCGAAATAATTTTCTTTTAACTTCATTGTTTCAAAGGATACGAATATACGAGATACATATATATACATACATACATATCTTTTGCTTGATTATAAAATTGTGGCTAGAGTGCCCAACATAAGGCATGAAATAATAATTACCTCTCGCGACTCTAGAGTTTTGAGCTGCTGCTCTCGTCAGGTGACTTTTTCTTTCTGTTGTAGAAACAACAATGAAGGAAATATGTAAAATCTTCAAATAAAATAAGTGAAACATAACTATAAAAGCTAATCAATAAAAAAATCACTGACTTCCTCGACGTGACCATTGACCTAAAAAGTGATATCTACAAACCCTTGAAGGAAGCCAACAACAATATTAACTAGATAAGCAAGAACAGCACCCCCCCCCCCCCCCCGATCATAAAGAAGAAAAGCTTCCCCAAGAGCATAAAGTATCGGACATATATTAACTCAAATAATGAGGAGGTATTTAAAATTGCCAGCACAACATACAATGATGCGCTAAAAACTTGGTTCAAACCACTATTTGGCATGAACATCTCAACCAACGATGCAAGGGACTTTATACACCTAATACTGTAATAGACTGTAATAGACTGTAATAGACAGACACTTCCCCAGATCCAACAAACTACATAAAATTAATAACAGAAATACAATAAAAGTCAGCTACAGTTGCCTCCCCAACATAAAACAAACAATAATGAACCACAACAAGAACCTACTACAAGAGTTTAACACTAAGAAAAAAGAGGACGATGAACCAAAACGCTGCAACTGCAGAAAAAAAACAAACTGCCCCCTGAGTGGAAATTGTCTAGCAAGATGTGTTGTTTATAAAGCCACAGTCATGGAAACATAAACAAACAAGAGACAAACATAATTATATAGGGCTAACCGAAAAAGGGTTTAAAACAAGGTACAACCTCCGCAAATCATCATTTAAACTACACCACAACATGCATGACACGAAATTAAGCGAGGACACCACAGAAAACGTTTCCTGCAGTCAAACAGAAAGAACAAGTCGTCTGACAAGAGCAGCAGCTAAAAACTCTAGAGTTGCAACTGGCAATTAATTTTTTTATTTTTATTTTAGGTCTTTATTGGCGATTCATAAAAATCGTTGAACCTAAAAGTCTAGATAGTAGATTCAAATTTAATAATCCAGAATCTAGATCTCAATCTTCTTCTAGAATGCTGAAAAGATGAGAAACTCAAAGCATCTAGATTCTAGAGGCTAAATTAAAAGATCAATTCAATACCATACCTAAATCACATTTGGACAAATTCAGAGCCAACACCATACAGACACTATTGAAAGGGATGTCATTCTTCCACTACTAGATCTAATATTGACCCATTTAATGCTCCATTTTGTTTAGTAGATCTAATATTCCTTGAAAGACCGACTTACGGAGTCCACAATTTATCCTTTTTCTCAAATCCTGACAAATGTGTCTTGGTGTGTTATTGAATTTACCCCTTCAATTATAGACATGCCTAAAGATTTAATCTTCCTATATCATCTATAGATCTATTCAAAATGGCTGTGGTAAGCTTACGACTAGTCTTTAGGTAGACTAGATTAAATAAAAATAAGGGCACTCCTTGAGTTTTGTGGTCCCTAGCCTGTGGGCGATAAAAATGGCTTGGTGGGCGGGATTCGAGGGGTGGGTGGATAGGATTTGATTACATCGGAGTCAGACAACCTGTGAAGAGAGAAGAGAGAAGAGAGAGAGAGAGACAGACAGACAGACAGAGCACGCCAGTGTGAGAGACAGAGATAGCTTTAATTGCTTATTTCATGTGCTTGTAAATATAATGTATGTTTGTCCCCACCCGCTTCCCAACCCGCATTACAACCCGTGTCCAAATAAATTATTGAATACAATAAAATCTGTCTTTATGAATCAAACAAATCATGCCAATGTTATACATGTACAATAAAAAAATTGTAAAAAAAGACAAGGAGTACAGCTGGCAGATATTTTATTCAATTTTAATAGAGGGAAAAAAATAACAAAAAGACAGGGAGTAGAATCTATAGCTGAATGGTATTTTGTTCAATTTTAATAATCGAATTCCGGCCGCCCACAGGCTAGGGACCACAAAACTCAAGGAGTGCCAAAATAAGAAGGCTTTGAAGACGAATCGTAAGTTACTGTAATGTTTTACTTGTAAACGACAAAAGAAGCACTTCGGCACTGCTAACCACTATGATGCTTAGATCTAAATAATAGTAAGCTTTGTACATAGATCTAATTCTAATCTAGATTTTCTAATCTAAAACTAGATCTAGATCTAAATACATCTAGATCTTGATTCTATACCTCTGGATGCTATACCTAGAATCTAGATCTAGATTAGATCAAAATTCTAATATGGATTAGATCTGGGTTCTAAATTCTAGATAGATCTAGATCTAGATCTAGATCTAATCTATATCGTCATAGCAAATGTAGCCTTATATTATAGCAAAGTACCCACCTGAACCTTTTCCCATTAAGGGTAGATTTCAGATATTGAGCCGAAGCGTATTTGTTGATGTTTTACTACTCTTGGATTATAACGTTATTGTTAGAGTAGGCCTTTAAGCAAGCCAATTAGGTTAGCAAACATAACAAGCAATCAATTCAATGCTCGAAATTTGAAATTTGAACTCACTTTGAACTTTGAAGTCAGTTTGGCGCGAGTTACTCTCCTTAGTTTCCTACTTCGGCTCCAGACTAGCCAGGAAAATAAATTTCAACCAAAATTTAATAGGTAGGCCTAATTAATTTAAAATTTTCAAGTAACCCAGAAGAACCAAGTCTTCCATAAGTAGAAACAATTTCTGAAGCTTTGTTTAAAACGAAACTTTTTATCAAGATCCAGTAACAGCAAGAAATGTTCGTTAAAATATGAGAGACTTTATGGTTCTTTGATATGGGTCTATTCAATTTGTTAGCAAAAAAAATGTCTCTAGTTTGGTGAGCTTATTGCATTTTAAGTGAAACTAAAGGTGAAAACTGGAAACTACGGTATAATTATTATTAATTTTGTTGTTCTTGTTGCTTTTTATTGTTAATGTTTTGATTGTTGCTGTTGTTGTTGTCATAGAAAATTACAAGAGCTACTTCAGTTTGCAGTAGATCAACATGTAAGTACAAACTATTAATTTTAAACAATAGAGTAAACGAAAGAAAGCTATCTCTGTTTAAACAACGAAAGAAAGCTATCTCTGTTTAAACAACGAAAGAAAGCATTCTCTATATAAACAACTAAAGAAAGCTATCTCTGTTTAAACAAAATACAAGCGACAAACCCAAGAACAAACGATTGTGTGCGTTTGTTCTTTTTGTATTGTTGTTTGTTTGTTTGTTGTTGTTATTAATTTGCTTTAGCTTTTTTTGTCAGTGTAGGCTAGATATATCTTAACGTTGCAAGACCGTTACACCAAGGCACATACCGGAGTTATAATTGAAATTACCGGATATTAAACTCAGTGAGATTGTCTATTGAGTTCACCCAAAACAAAATTGGTGGATATTCCCCACAAATACAAGTGGAGAACGAGACTGTTATGTCAAATTTCTATCATAACCAATGCTCAGTTGTACACTGGAATCGCTAAACAGGAAAGGTACCACATTGCTCCTGCTGGGTAGCCGACTGCCAATCCACATTATGGAATTGAATCATTGGGGTCGCTAGGTGTAAGCGTAGAGTCTGCAGGAAATTCGAAGAGGTCCCTCTCTCTACCACCTGGTCGCCAAACAATGGGGACCGAAGAAGCGACCTGGGGTGTTACTTTTCAAAACAGTCCGGTAATTATTGGTCTAACATTGTGCGTGTCGTGGGTACGTGAACTAGTCAGCGTGTTGACAGAGTCTCAAAGCGCGGAGCGGCGGCGGGGGCCAAGTGTCAAATGAATGGCTAGATGTGCAGGCCTTGCGATTCATACGAAGTTACCGGATGACGTATCCACGCCTTTTATCAATGGGATTTTCTGATCGCTGATTGGCTCCCGCCAGTGCAGGTTCCGTTACCTAACGTCTGTATTTTTGTTGCGTATCCATTATCGCAAGGCATCTACTGTTGGCAGAATAAAAAAGTAAAAAAAAAATAGAAAAAAAAATCATGCGACGACAACAAAAGTAACCCTGATAAAACAGAACGGAGTAAATATTTCAGGTAAAATTTATGATAAAATGCCTTCGATTTTGGAGACTAAGAGTAAGATTTGTTCAGTTCAGTTAGTTACTTGACACCCAACGTCAACAATATAATAAGGCTATGCCATGCCTGGACCTCGGCGCTAACGTCTGACAGTTTTACGTGCTGCCACATACAAGACAATGCGAGGAAGTCTAGACTCTTTGTCTCAGTCGGTCAATTTTTGCTGACATTCTCTTAACCAGTAGGGAATGAGAAAGAAATAACTGCCCCTGAATAATCCTTTCCAATTGTTTTGCGCCATATAGTATTCGGCCTGCACTCCCTGAGAGACTTTCCTAGCCCAATGTAAGAAAAACCCAACTCTAAAAAACAAATTACTCAATGAATCAAGTGGCATAATATCATAATTATCAAACAGATCGTTCAACCCCAAACGTCTCTACAGCTGACTCAAAGCTTCAGTTCCGGAACAAACAGTTTCTTCCGGATACCATTCGTTTGTATTCGACTTCTTTCGGCGCAGACCTGCCAAAGTACTTAATGTTTCTGTAGGTAAATGGTCATGCGTACATGCCGTAGAAGATAAAATTAGTAAAACTACTCCCACAGGGAATATGGACCTTACTAACTTGCCACCTGCGATTAGAAGTTCTATGTACTATAGCGATTCTGAATATATTGGACCTTGCAAGTTTTACTTTTTAGACTCACTCATTAGTTTAAAACAGTCAATGAAGGTGAAACGTCGTATGTAAGAGTACATGGAGTAATTGAGTTGGGTTGGTTCCTTAACGCCCAATGTCAGAATTGTAGGCCTAAAGAATATATTGTGGACAGGTCCTAAGATTAACGTCTCACATCTTTACGTGATGTCACAGTTGTAGTACCGATAGTAGAAGCAGCAACAGCAGAAGTAGTAGTAGTAGTAGTAGTAGTAGTAGTAGTAGTAGTAGTAGTAGTAGTAGTAGTAGTAGTAGTAGTAGTAGTAGTAG
>RQTK01000432.1:50811-68891 GCA_003991915.1 Elysia chlorotica
TTGTCTGTCTGTTTCAGCCTAAAGTGTTAAGTGATATGTACTTTAACCTATCTGTTTCATCCTAAAGTGTTAAGTGACTTGTACTTTTGTCTGTCTGTTTCAGCCTAAAGTGTTAAGTGAGTTGTACTATTGCCTGTCTGTTTCAGCCTAAAGTGTTAAGTGACTTGTACTATTGCCTGTCTGTTTCAGCCTAAAGTGTTAAGTGAGTTGTACTATTGCCTGTCTGTTTCAGCCTAAAGTGTTAAGTGACTTGTACTATTGCCTGTCTGTTTCAGCCTAAAGTGTTAAGTGAGTTGTACTATTGTCTGTCTGTTTCAGCCTAAAGTGTTAAGTGACTTGTACTGTCTGTTTCAGCCCGTCCCTGAGCCGGGGCGAGCAGATGGCGGTGCTGTACCTGGGCTTCGTGCTGGGCGGGGCGCTGCTGCTGAGCTGTGTGTGCACGGGATTCTGGGTGGGCGTCAACCGCAGGCGGGGCCGCGTGCGGGAATACCCGGAGCCCCAGGACTCGGGCAGCGAGTTCAGCTCGGAAGGAAGCGATGAAGAGCGGGACGACGGCAACGACGGCGACGACGGCGATGAAGGTTACGTCGACGACAATGATGATGATAACGATGGCGGTGTGGGATCTGTTTACTCCGTTGAGGGGAACATCCCGCAGCACCACCAAGTCCTGGAAGCGACTATTTCCTCCTCTTCAATAGATGTGGGGTTCGCGTCAAATAGGAAATGGATCCGATAAAATTACCACTTTTAGTTTCTGCTTTGGTGAACCTTTACACTAGAACAGACTGTTTTGATGTGAATAGTATTTATGTGATCATTTCTTTTGTACTTGATGTAATCGCAGGTTAAGTAGCATAATCATCCTAACTGCAAAGAGTTATGCAGGGCAGTTACAACATTTTGACTCTTAACCCACGTAATACAAACTTGGAAGTAGATTCAACAATTGTAATGTACTGGTCAGTGTATAAGTTTTCAAATCTCAAGTCAATGTTCCCGTAGCTGTTGTTTGATAGTGTAGCTATAGAGTTGTTTGCTCTAGGTATGTCATGTGAGGATTGAAAATAAAACTGTATCTGAGACGACTGTCATTTTATTTGTGTGTGCTGTCTTTGTTATGTGCATTGTACCTTCTAATGGGGAAAACATGAGAACTAAAAGGACCCGGGGTGGGGTGGGAGGGAGGATCAAATAGTCCAGTATATGTGAGAGAGACAGAGACAGAGAGAGAGAGAGAGAGAGAGAGAGAGAGAGAGAGAAAGAGAGAGAGAGAGAGAGAGAGAGAGAGAGAGAGAGAGAGAGAGAGAGAGAGAGAGAGAGAGAGAGAGAGAGATAGAGAGATCCTTCCCTTCAACGAGTTATAAAAGACCAGAGTGTTCTTTGGACATTTCTACCTCAGGAAATAATCAGTCCGAATCGGTAGATTTAAACTCCGAGAGGCTTGGACATCGAGATGAAAGCCTCGACTACTGCGCTGAGAATATGGACGCCTGTCACTGATTTGAAAAACAGGTCCATGCTCAATCGTAGGTAATATAAGATAAAGGTATAAAGGTCGCTAGTATAACGTGGCGAAATCTTACAACTCGCCTTAAGCCTTATTATAATTATGAAGTATTAGGTGGAGAGAGTGTCACTTCTTTTGTTAAGGCTTGTTCTTTATTTTTTGTAGAATTTAAAAAAAAGTTTCCCTCAATCATAAAGCGCACTTCTTTGATAAGGTTAACATGGTTTTGTTATACCGATATCTGAGATTTCTCTCTCTCTCTATCTCTCTCTCTCTCTCTTTCTCTATCTTTCTCTCTCTCTATCTCTCTCCCTCTTTCTCTCTTTTACCTCTCACCTGTTCACCTATCTTCATTAAACCAGGGGCTACAACCCAGTAATGCGTGCATCCAACATTTAGCGGAGAAGAACTTGCTAGAGTTATACGCCTTTGATATAGCCTTTAACACTTGACCCAATAGCCTCGCATCAAATAAAACTGAATGGACATTCTTATAACAAAACGCGCAATTACTTTGTGTCAGATTTACTAAATATATTGGTCCATAAGACTCGTCAGTAAGAAAAAGAAAACATGGAAGCTTACAGCGAGTTGTAAACTGCCGTAACTTTGTAGGCCCAACTTACGGCTCATGCTTTATAAAAAAGATACAATAGGCAAAGATGTTATATAGTTTCTTGCAATACTAATATAATACAAAAAAAGTAACAAGGTTTTTTTTTCCAAGGGTAGCGCCTCCTTATGAAACTGGATTGATAGGATTTGAAGAGTTATCTACAATTCCTTTTCGTTATTGAAATTTCTTGTGGAAATAAAGTGCAACTTAAAAGAATAAAATACAATAGTACAAGGATAAAAAATCAATATGATCTTTAGTTTCAAAGAAACACTTCCGCTTGCTTTACAAACCTTCATCTTATAAGACATCCATGACATTTGATTCTACTTTATTCTTTATCTAAAGAAAATTGAGCCATGCGATCCAGTGAGCATTTGTTGGGTTGTTGTTGTTGGGTTGGTACCAACAGCAGCCTTATATAGGCTAAATTGTGGACGGGCCCCAAGACGGACGTCTGACAATTTTATGTGCTGCCACACACGAGACAGGGTGGGGATACCATAGAGTTGTAAGCTACCGTAACTTTGTACTTGTAGGGCCAAATTACGGCTTTATAAATAGGTACAATAGGCAACGATGTTATATAGTTACGTGCAATACTAATAGGTCTATAATACAAAGGTAACAAGGTTTTTTTTTTTCCCAAGGGCAGCGATTCCTTACAAAACTGATAGGATTTAAAGAGATATCTGCAATTTCTTATCGTTATTGAAATTTTTTGTGGAAATAAAGTGTTACTTAAAGAATAAAATAACAATAGGACAAGAATTTTAAAAAATCCATACGATCTTGAGTTTCAAACAAGGAATTACGCTTGCATTACAAACCTTCATCTTATAAGACATCTATGATACTTGACTCTACGTTATTCTTTATCCCAAGTAAATTGATCCATGCGAGCTAGTGAGCACAGCAACTTACAGGGTTTGTACATCCACCAAAGTGCAACCAGGACAACACAGAGAAAAAAACAACAAACAAAAAAACAATAAAGGTGAAGATTGGTCTTTTTTAACGTCAGAAGTCAGTAACTAGGCCATATTGTAGACGGGGCCCATTGTTGAATGAATATCCAGAACTTGGCCGATCGTACCATACTAACACGGATTTGAACCCCTTGCTTCGGTGGCCAACGCTCTAACCCAAGTACTATGGTGCCCCCAAAAAGAAAAATTGGCTTGCTGTCAACAACCAAATACTTTTTTTGTGTCGGTCTGTAAAGGAACACCCACAGATCTCTCCAGCTTTGACAATGTTCCTGCTATGCCAAAGCCGACTACACAATGATTATAAAGACTCACATAATTTTTCTAAATTTAAAATTAGATGTTTTTCCCTCACCCGCCATTTCTTTCTCTACCTCTCTCTGTTTTTGTTTGTCTGCTGTCTTCTGGTTGTATCTCTCTGCAAATCTGTTTTCTCTCTCTCCCTATCTCTCTCTCTCCCTATCTCTCTCTCTATCTCTCTCTCTTTCTCTCTCTCTCTCTCTCTCTCTCTCTCTCTCTTTCTATCTCTCTATCTATCTACGCTAATCTATGTTTCTCTTTCTTTCTCTGTTTTTTGGGGTTTTTTTTGTTTTTTTTTTGGTGTGCTGTTTGGTGTCTGCCTGTCCGCCTGTCTCTCGCTCTCTCTACCACCCATTATTCTCTGTATGTCTCTCCATTAATCGTTTTTTTTCTTCTAATTTTCTTTTTAAATTGCACCCCCGCCCCCTTACACAAATACATTCTTACCTTTTCAGCTTTCTCCCTACCCAAACGGTAAAGCCGATACGGTCTATTTATAATGCCCGGGAATTTTCGAGAAAAATCGACCCGTTTATCAGTACTCTCTACCGGTACCAACTGACCAACCGTGACTCGGTAAAACTTGCCTCGTCATGATTCTCTGGCAGCTTAGCTTAGCATAGACCTGCTCTAGCATGACTGGTGCTTTTCTTGGAGTAAAGCTGATTCATGAAGTGTTAGTTTTTTCTGTTTGGTGTAAAAAGTAAGTATTATGACTTTCTGTTTTGTGAATCTTGCTAAACACAACCCGAATTAAAAGGACAATCAAGTACTAGGTTTACTGTAGAAGCTTTTGAGGATAAGATTCAGGACACAATTACAATACACCGGTATACAGCACGTAGGCCTATTATGTATTAGAAAAGAACTTAAGATTAAAAGATTTTATCCTGTCGACTTACCTTAATACTCGCTACCTTTAACAAGTTTATGGAAAGACCTAATCCCTTCGAAGAGTATGTATTGAAGGTTTAATGTTAAACATGATTCTAATATGTCTAGATGACGCGGCAATCAATAATGTCCTTTAAAAGAGAATAGCACTGCTGTGCCAAGCGTATTTTGTCACACACATTAAGGCAAACTTAGGCATTATGTTACAGCATAGCCGGTACTCCATAATTATCATTCTGTGGTCCAGTACTCCCTCACAGTGTATAACTCCATCATTTCACCATCAATACAACAGGGGTTAGATGCAGATCTAGTCCTAGTGCCTCAAGTACAACGTTGTGTTAAGCTTACTACCCGATGTAAGGTATGGGAAGAAGAAGGCTTGCGACGAGTTATTAGCCGAAGCTACCACAATTTTGCCAATACGACCCCAAGTTTTGTAGACCCTAATCTAAACGTAGCTTTGCTTCATGGTCTCTACTCTTGCTGTAATACTCTAATGCTATTTCTGCCCGCACTGTTGACAAATCAAGCCATTATATTTCCCCACATCGTGTAAGAATCCTTTTAACAGGCAACCTCTCCTTATCTTTCCCTTCACATAAGTGTCTTTCCAGCGTGTCATAGTGTTTCAGGTGCCCAAAGGTGTCCAGTCTATTGTAGTTTTTGCCTCTTCATGTTCTGTAATAATGATGCTGATTTTAATAATCCAGGATATTTTTTATATATTCGTTGACACCTTTTCTTTGTCTATTTGGTTATTCTTGTTATCATAAGTACTGTTGTTGTTGTTGTTGTTGTTGATGTTGTTGTTGTTGTTGTTGTTGTTATTATTATTGTTGTTGTTGTTGTTCTTCTTCTTTTTCTTCTTTTACTTCTTCTTCTTTTTCTTCTTCTTATTATTATTATTATTATTATTATTATTATTATCATTGTGCAACTGATGAGACAGTCAGTGTAAATAATAGGATTCCTTATAGCGTAAAAACTATCGGTATTCTGGCACAGTGGTTCTAGTTTTACTCCGTGTGGAATGAACACACCAGCTTCTCTCATCCATTATTGAACCAGCCGAGTTCCGTAGGCCTATATGTATCATCGTGAAATAATGAGATGTTCCACGGGAAGGATTTTACTTATATGGTTCGAGGTATTTTAGACGGCTGGATCCTTCTTTCCCACTTTCTAAATATGCAGTCTCTGGTTGTACTTCAAAATTAATGTTGATCTCTCACAGAAAGAAGAAGCTTAAACATCAGGATAAATGGCAAGCGCAAGTAGGGTGAATAATAACGCTTCCAAATTTAAAGTAACTGTAGGCATATGCCGTAATGTCATTCCTGAATATTGATTGATAAACAAAGATTGTCTAAAATGTATCTAGGTTCTGTTGGTTGTTTGACATTCTACACTCAAAGTGTGACCTTTATATCTTGTGGGTGACTTTGTTTGCTTTGTCTCTATTTGTTTATGTATATTAGTTGGGTAAACCTATGTTTCAGTATAACGTGACCAGCTGAGACATGACTTGTGTATTGTAGCACACTTGGATCCCTTCACAACGTAGCCTATACAGTGCTGGCGTTTTACTTTGGACGTTCAACTTGAACCAACCAACTCAATGTATCTGTCTATGTATGTCTGTCTATCAGCATGTCTGTTCATCTGCCTCTCTCTATCTGTTGTCGATGTGTTATTCTGTTTGTCTAACAGTTATAGAACAACACCACAGCATTAGTTTTTCTGAACATTAAACCTGGTACTCTTGGTCGCCTCAACACTCCGCCCACGCATATTCCCTGTACGTCCATAGGGGGATGGGGGTGTTTTAGCAGTAACGTTAGACACATACGCATGAAATCAAACACATATCTATTACTGACCCATCCCGTAACACAGATACGAATATTTAGAGTAAGTTAGTGCAAGCATTATGAAGGATGTTGTTCCCCCTGAATAAACATGGACTGTAAGCATCAAACCGCAAGGCTGGTCCTCTACTCGTTGGATCGGTGTCATGATAGTGGCCGAGACAGGAGCCCTGCACTGCCTATATGATTGTGGAATTACGTAAAATTGCCTGACGTTAGTCTTGGAACCCGCTCACAATATATCCAACCGAGCGCATTCGTTGAACACTAAGCAGCAGCAATAACAACAACAACAACACCACCAACAAAATAAACAAAAACAAAAACAAACCTCAAGCAAGGTTTTTCGCTTGGGCGTGAACAATAACACCGCAACATTAAAAGGACTTGACATTGTATCTTTTGGACAGCTGCACCCAGAAATAATAAAATTTTTAATGACACAGCAAAAATACTACTACGTGTGTCTACTAAACTGCTGCCCCAATACACAACTAGACCGTGAAGGTCAAGCAACTTCAACCTGGGCTGCCGTGTGAAACGATTATCCTCAGTGATTTCTTATAAATACCAACATTCTGTCGCTGTTTGTTCCATTGGGGTAAACTGAGTTTAGCTGATGGTGCTGCATGGGAATTTACCATTTGGGAGACTCGACTCATACGTTTCTGTGCCACTAGCGGTAGGTCTATGTGTGTTGATAAAAACCCGATATAGATACATTGTAATTAGGTAAATATATATAGGTCGTGGGCATCAAATTGAAATATATTTAATGTAGACTCATCTAGTAAATCAATGATAACGAATAAAACTTAGCTATAATCAAGCAGGCGTTTCATATTTTTCTGCTTGTGTAAGCTGGTTCTAGTTTGGTTCAAGGCGGCATTTCTTAGCCATGCGTGTATAGTTAACACATAAACTTGATGAAAAGCGCAAAATTCACAGTATGTACCTGAGTGCTATTATAAAATCTCGGATGAGCCTATTGACGTGTGTGCAATGATTTAGCACACGATAATGCCTTTTACAAACAAACAACGCAGTGAGATTTAATTTGAATAGAAACTGGAACAAATTGTAGAGATTTCCAACAGTAATGTTGTATCTCAATGGGAGTTTGAACATTTTGCAGGGGTTAGATGATTCTGATCGCTTTGGTTTCTTTCAGCATTGTGTAATGTGAAGTGTAGGGCCGTAAATACAACGTCGTGGTTGCCTTATCATCTGCATACAATTTTATACTTACGAAGAGTTGTAAGCTACCGCGACATTGTACTTACGGCCTACGTGTCCCTGTTCTCAATGTCCAAGAGTACACATGCATAGATCAGTTTGTTTGAGTAATTATATGAGTCTGTGTTCAACAAACAGAAAAAAAAAAAACCGTTGTGATCTCAATTTGCAGTGAATAGTGTTCGATTCACACACTTTGATAAGTTATGTGAAGCATTAATTTTCTCACAGTCTGCAGTATTGCTTGGCAGGCGAGCTAAAACTTAACTGCTCAGGTCTTCCAACTGTGTAAGACAACTCTTCTTGAAACCATCATTGTCTACAGTACACCAGTGGAGGATCGAACTTTGGACCACCTGCTTGTCATCCACGTTCAAGCGCTTTAACGAACTAGCCCGTTATAACTAATGGTAAATCAATGTAGAGGTAGGAGTCATCTTACTCCCGTACTGTCTTCCATGTAGATGCACGTGGAGTTATCAGACGGTAGCTTTGGACCTGTAACTGTATAGATTTTTTTAGGAACCCTAGTCGGAATTTAGTCGACGGAGACTTAGGGGAGTATTTCTCACCCACCAAGAAGAAAAAGACCGACGTATATCAGTCTGAGTTGTGGAACTCATGGTGTTAAACTAAAGCGCCAGCCTTCGATGCAGGGAGTCTGGGATTCAAACACTACTTGGGACGTACTGGATGTGTCGGTGTCGGTGTCATTAATATTAATAGTTTAATACCCTCTCTAATGTCAGTACATGTAATTGTGTGACCAGCCCAGTCTTTTTTTTATTTAAGTGTGTTTGTAATGCTCCGGAAAGGCAAAACAATAATTGTAAGCATTACCGGTAATAATTGATTATAAAGATCAATAAGATAAGGAAAGGAGTAAGATCTGAAGGTTTTTTTGTGTACATTAAGTCAAGTATGGCCTATGTAAAGTGTTTGTTTGATACAAGTTTTTAAAAAGTAATTATTAATTAAATTATATATTTCTGTTACGCCAGTTTTCACATCTAAAGAAAGCAAACCAAGTCCTGCCCCCTGCCTGACGTGATCAAGTATCCATCAGGTGAGCTGACGTGACCTGACGTGCTGTGTACCGACCAAACGGGCGTGATCTAGCGTGCACGGGGTACATGTACGAGCTCCATTGTGTAGTAAGTCAGCGGACTTACTGTGTAACTTTTAATAGGTGGACGTACTACGCCGGCGTGAGTAACTGTGTAACGACTGAACGGACGTGACTGTGTAACGACTGAACGGACGTGACATACTGTGCAGTTTGCAGTGAGTGGTTGAACCAGTGTGACTGAGCGCGTATGACTAACGGTGTAATAAACTTAGCGTAATTATGTGACTAACTGTGTAACGACTGAACAGGCGTGAACGTTTTGTTTAAGATGAACAATAAATTTGTATAAATATGAAATATGTACCAAGCAGTAATCCTCCTTTTTTAAAATTTGCATTCACTTTCAGTGTAAACTCGGAATAAAAAACAACAAACCAAGAAGTTTATCCTAAGCGTCTCCTACACTAAGAGTACCAATAACAGCTGAGCGAGCTTGGTGGTTCAGGGGACAACACTCCGGCGTATGTACCAGCGCTACCGTCAGGACCAGGAGAAGATGGCGGCCCCCAAGCTACGCTGCGTGCTGTTCCTGGGCTCCACACGCGAGGGCCGGCTCGGGCTGAGGGTGGCCAAGTTCATGGCCAGTCAGCTGGAGAAGCGGAACTACCAGGTGGACATCTTTGGTGAGTAGAGAGCTACATAGGCGGGCTTCATCCACAGCGCATGTGTGTTTTGTGTTATGGCCATATTTCAGATGTAAGTCTTCAGCAGATGGACATCTTACCAGGCGCATGTGTATGTGTGTGTGTGTGTGTGTGTGTGTAAAGTATGTGTCCATGTCTATATTTCTATTGTAAGTCTACACCAGGTGGACGTCTTTGGTGATTAGAGAGCTAAACAGGTGGGGTTCATCCACACCGCATTTGTGTGTGTGTGTGTGTGTAACGTATGTGTCCATGTCTATATTTCTAATTTTGGTATCCACCAGCTGAACATCTTTGGTGAGTAGAGCTAAGCAGGTGGGGTTCACCCGCAGCATGTGTGTGTGTGTTTGTGTGTATGTAACGTATGTGTCTATGTCTATATTTCTAATGTATCCACCAGGTTTAAATTCATGTATTTGTTAATTTACTGAGAAGGTAGCTCAATACTACATCTCTCTATCTATCTCTCCCTACCTTTCTTTCGGTCTCTGTTCGTATTTGCGTCTCTTTTCCCACCCTCCTCTCTCCCACTCTCTCTCTCTCTCTGTCTCACACACACACACACACACCTCTCATGCCGATTCTTCATTTGAAGATGATCAGAAATTGAATGTGAAGGAGAGAGGGGGGCGAAGAGAGAGGGAGAGAGAGAGAGAGAGAGAGAGAGAGAGGGAGAGAGAGAGAGAGAGAGAGAGAGAAAGAGAAAGAAATGTGTGTGTGTTTGTTAATATGTTTATGTCTGTATGTCTATGTTTCTATCTTGAATCTATCTTTGTGATTACACCCCTCACCCTTCATACCTTAGAAATAAAGTTCCCCACATTTTTTGATACCCCTAGATCACTTAGAACTGGGGTCCCTCAGACCCCCTCATCCTTTCCTTAGACGTCCATTATCTAAAGTTCCCTTAATTTCCCGATCTCTGTAGCTTACATTTGCCATATATTTAGTTTCCTACACGTCCCGATACATGTACTACCAAGAACTCTGCTAATTAATTTGCCAATATCTAAAGTTCAATTTATTATCCGATTCTTTTTAGATCTCCTGGAGCTTAAGTTTTCCATTTTTAGCACCCTACAATTCCCAATACATGTGGTCCCAAGATCTCTAAATATTAAAATCCCCACACTAGTATTTTACGTTTACCTGTCCGTTCCATCCCCCACACTAGATTTTTACGTTTACGTATCTGCTCCCTACCCCCCCCCCCAGAGAGAGAGAGAGAGAGAGAGAGAGAGAGATCGCGCTCTAAGTTTAACGTCTTTTGGGTTCTCCTGGGTGATCCTCGGCCATGTTTTCCAACTCCAACTAACACATTATTCCAACCTAACCCCCACCCCTTAACCCAATGACCCCAAGGAATCTACGGCGGAATGCGGGCGGCCATGCAGCTTCGGGCGTTCCTCTCGGAGCTGGGCACGCTGAGCGTGTCTAACATATTCGGCATCCCCGAGGTGCACAAAGCGCTGTCCGAGGACGGGTCCCCGCTCAGTGACCACATGGAGAAGGGCGCTGATAAACTGCTGGCCCAGCTCGACTGGATGGCCTGGGCCATGAAGAACCACAGGGACACGCAGGGGCTGCCGAAGTGAACAACACACTGTTTTGGTTTTTTCACACACAAACACACAAAACACACAAGCACACAGCACGCATTGAGGAACCACAGGGTCACGCACGGACTGCCAAAGTAGGCAACACGCTGTCTTGGTTTTTTCACACACTCAAACACAAACACAAGCACAGTATGCGTTGAGGAACAATAGGGACCCACACGGACTGCCAAAGTGAACAGCACGCTGTCTTGTTTTTTTTCATACACAAACACACAACACACACAAGTACACAGCACGCATAGGGACCCGCACGGACTGCCAAACAAAAGGTATCACTCATACACATGCTGTGATGCGCCCACTCCACGCCATGCCTTAACACACACTCTTTACCACATATGCATTATCTCAAACGCTTTTAACAAAGATGTCATATTCCCTGTTTTCCTCGACATTTTAAAAACTGCTACATGTATAATTAAATGATATATAATAAATTTGCATATGAAACAAAAGTGTTTTTTATGATCTCTTATTAAATACTGCTTTGTACTTATTTATGAATTACTTAAGGGTTATTCAAAACTGGCATTATGAAACGGCAGAAGTATAGTTATTGGTACACCCTAAGCATTCACCATTCATGGCCAATAAAAAAAATTGTAAAATCTGTACGGATTAAAACTCAGATAAATAATTAAATAAAGGTAACCCCATACCTATCCGATGCATTGAAAAAGATGCATCCTTAAGTAGTTAAAAATTTTTTTTGTGTGCGTGTGTTGTATGTGATGCTTCTTTATTTATTTACATAAAGAAATATTTGAGATCGTGTGCTTGATTCCTTGAAAATTTGTAATTAAAAAAATAAAACAACAAAATAATTTGTTTTGTTGTCTTTCAGTAGGTGTAATTGTTCTTTTCCACCAAAAAGAAAAATTTGACTGCTTTTTTTGTACTTTGATTTCCATCATTGTAATAAATTCTCAGAATGGAAGATTACATGTACAAGTTTCCCGAAAGTTTGACTTGTTTTATATTTTTAATGTTGTTAAATAACGTTCATTAAATTATAACATGTATTGCGTTGTTTTAACTTGAATGGAAGTTGATGAATTTTATCATCCACGCATTTTTCTAACAGATGCCTTCTAGGCACTACCATCCATCTTAACATAAATTTACCACACACAATCTTATAACGCTAAGTCCTTGTGGTGTAAAATATTATTGAAAAAATATGTTCCATTTTTTTCTAAATTGACTCGAATTTATTTTCAATTACTTCATTTTCCTTCTTCAGTTGTATTATCCTTATATACAAGTATTGCTATCTACTTCAAAAAGAACATAACAAACTTTTCTTTGCACTGGTAGCTATGATTGTGGTGCAAAAGTTTTCTTGTAGATTAATAAAGTAGTAAATCCACAAAGCACAGTGAAGGTTTTGCGACTGTTTTTATTATTTTTATGAATAGGAATGACTTTGTTCATAAAAAAAAATATTCTTGAGGCTTGCTCAAAACATCCCTAATGATAAATAAACCCTCTGGAAAAAAAGTATAAAAAAGGTTTGCCAGACCAGTTTTGAAATAATATTTTTGTTGAGAAATAGATCCCATTACAATGACATCATAATCATGTTGGCTTGTCGCCGTCGGTACTGTCTCGCGTAGCCTCCCGTACAATCTGCATGGAGAGCTATCCGTCTTGAGCGTTCCTTCCTGCCTCGCTGGGCTTCCTTTGTAGCCGATTGCTGATGCCTTCCCCCATCTTCTTGTAGGTGTTCCTTGTCTTTGCTTTGCCTCCGGATTTGCTTTTGGGATACATCTTTCGAAACTGGCATGTCATTACAATATATTATATCAATATAGCAATTACAAAAAAGCGCACAAAAATATGCACTTACACAGTACATATTATATATATACATTTTATACAGATATACCAAAAAGAGTAAATAGCTGTTGTTATTTCATGGGTGAAAGCAAAGCCTAGTTAAGAAATCCCCTGTGTTCTCAATGACCATACAGCACAGCAATGACTTGGCCCCTGCACATTTCATTGAAACTGATTCAAACAGCAAAGAAAAAAAACGTTCTGGGCCAAGATTGAACTGGCAAGCTTGTGCTCTAGGACCACCTGCCCCTCAAATAGCTATTGCAAAAAATATAAATGAATTCATAGTCAGTTTTGAAAGACTCATGAACATTATGTGCATAGATATAAAAATAAAAGAGAGTGTATAGATTTCTGATGAACATTGCACTTTTCGTACATTTAGGGCACTTTAAAACTGGTTTTTATGGCTTGATATAAAAAAAGTTTATAAAAGTAAAAAATATGTAGAGGACACATTTGGAATATACAGAATGAGATGATTTTGCATGTAAAATGCTCAGTAGTTTATTCAAATATATAAAGTAAACAATGCCCACTACATCGATCTATCGATCAATAAACTCAAAACTTACGCCATTAACTAATAAGTTTCATTAATTGATTTGTACAAGCAGTTTAATAAATAAATACATTTGACAATTCCTGTCCCCTTGAAATGTAAACTATTGTTACTAAATAAAATATCAAGCTTCATATAAAAAATATTTTTCATCTTTGCAAATCTAGTAAACAAAAAACTTTATATGTAAAACAACACTTTATGAAGATGATGAAAGTGAAATATGTATGGGACATATTTGGTGTTTTGGTTTTCTATAATTTGTTTCTTTGCGAGTAAAATGAATGGGTATAACCTGTTAAATACTTAGGGAAAAGAAATTAACTTGAATACCTGAGATAGAGACAGAATTATTGATGCCGTAAAAAAACTTGTTGCTCTGAGAATTTTCAGCGTTAAAAACTGCATCAGATAATGAAAGACTATATCACAGAATACAAATTTATAAGCAAGAAAAAATCAAAGCGCTAGCTAGCACCACCATCATCGCTTTCCTCTTTGTGTTCTGCTGGCGAATTGTTCACAGCTAGGGAATCAGGGGCAGTAACTGGTAAGGAGTGCACACCTCCCCACTGCTGTACCTCCCCTTGCGCTAAGAGCGCAAATATACTGGCTCCGACAACGTAGATAGCGGCAGTGATGTAGAAAACAATCATCCACTGGCCGCGAGTTTGCTGGGGATTAGAAACAAGCAAATAGATCAATTATTGTCCCACACTTCTGCCCAATCTTTCATTTTTTTGTATACATATGATAGGAGAAATTATAAATCCCAAGACTTTAAGACGAGCCACTGGTTATACAAACCAATTACATGACAAATATGGTATTTGAGTATCACCCAATCCTAACTTGGCTAAAGCAATAAACATCTGTCCTTTAAGTACATGTAATAGTAAAATGCAATATGCTCTTTCACAACCTGCCGACTGAAAGGAGATTTAGTAGTAGTATCATATGGATACACCTCCACATTTAGCCTGTCAATCCAAGATTATGTTTGCATTTCATCAGCAGCCGGAACTGTATCATATCCTCTATCAAGGCAGTGAAAGGTTATATGGTTGGATGTTTCAGGACTGTCATTACATCAAGTATACATGGATGATTTCCTAGTTTGTCATGTACGCATATTTGATGGGAGATATATTGAAACAATGTAAAGAACAGTTAGATAAACTGTCAAGCAGGCAGGTCTAGGCAGCAAGGTGTACACTTTGATAACTAGACCAGTTAGAAACACCAAAACATTTCTACTTCAATTCTCTTGAAGCCTTTTCTTTATACATTATTGTGCTTGTTGTAAAATGATAATCAAATCCACATCTGATAAAAGTGATGGCAGATGAGGAAATGTGCAACAAAACAGAATTACAGCATTTCAGGTCCAAACTAATGTTTAACACTTACATTGTTGTTTGTGAGAGATCCAACCAAGAGCGGACTGAGAAAACCTGGGATGGTCCCAAACCCATTTGTGATGGCAAGTAGAATACCTAGAGAAAGAGTGGACACCAGCAGATGTTATATTATCAAAAGTAAAATAACTGTTAAGAACAGGAGTAACAAGACTAATATTCGCGTGTGTGATCTGTTTACTGCTGAATGCATGAGATAGTGATTACAGACTGTGCTGGGGGACCATCTGCCACCCCTACCTATCAATACATAGGCAGTGGCTAACAAGAAATAACAAGTTATAATATATTAATAATACAATAAAAAAATAGAGGGTAATACCACAACAGGTATATAAAATTATATAAAATTATATTTTATTTTAAAGTCTCTAACCGCCTCATTAAAACTGTTATATTTTCTGCCCATATCCAACACGTTAAGATAATTTATTTTATGCAAAAAATGCTACATATTGCAGCCGACTATGATAAGATGCAGCCAGAATGGTAGTAAAAAGTTCTTGAAGATTAATCTTTAAACAATAATTTCACTCATTATTTTAGCGTTCTGTCACTAATCCACACAACTTTTTTTTCAACACAGCGTCTGCCACAAACTCTTTACATTTCAAGACAATCTGCGAAATTGACAAAGAACCCACCACAAAACCTCGGTGAAATGTCCAGATGGTTCACACCATAGCCAGCGCCCGCGAAGCCTCCCATGCCAACACACAAAGTCAAGGTCAGAACAGCAGTCACATGATCACAGCCAACCACGCCAACCAGGAGTACAAGACCAGCCGGTAGAAAACTTCCTGTGAGAAAAAAAAACACATGAACAGAGTGATAGTCTCTTTTTTGTATCAATTAAGAGACCTACTGGCTTTAAGTAATAAATCGACATCCTAAGTCCGTGTTACTATTAGCACCTCTTATCAAAGTCGCTGCCTCACGTACCAAGAGAGTTGAACAGCTTTCGCGTGTTCTTGGTGGAGAGGTATCCATTCCTGCGCAGGAAGTCGGCCATTGGTCCAGACACCAGCTTGATGATCCAGCTCAGAGCGTATGGTATGGCGGAGAGTGACGCGTTCTAAAACAGGAGTAAAGATTAATGAGATAAAAGACATGAGGAACACTTTCTTTTGCTATGTATAGCAATGAACAGGCCTTAACGGGCCTCAAACATTGAATATGTCAAGTCAAGTCAAGTCAAGTCAAGTATAATCAATAAAAGGTTAATATCGCAGTAGAGCTAGGTAAACAAATTGCAAGGCAAGGCACAGAAGAAAAAAAAAAGTATAGTGCAATTATAAAAATACACATACCCCGGTAGGCCTACAAACAAATGATAACATGGAAGCTATAAGACCAAAATTTATTTGATTTTTCAAAGCTGGTCAATGTGGAACCCAATTTCCCCTAAAAAAAAATGCGATTTTTAATTTTTTTCTAAAGTTTTTGTATTGAGTAATTATAAAAAGTTTTAATTTAATTTAATTGATTTTTCAAAGCTGGTCAATGTGGAACCCAATTTCCCCTAAAAAAAAATGTGATTTTTAATTTTTTTCTAAAGTTTTTGTATTTCTTATAGAGGCTAACTTGATCCCATATTAAATAATGTGTAAGACAGTTAAGTAATCCTCTGATTCTGACATTTTTTATGGACAGAATGATCTTAAAACTTCATACATTCAAACCACTGAGCTAGCTCCAAACTCTCACCAAAATAACAACAACAAAAAGCTATGGGTTACAGGAACACTAAAAGAAAACTGCGCTTTCTCCTACGTAAACGTCTTCTTCGCTGTCAAGGGATATTATATATGGTGACAAATTTCCAAAAGTAGACACCCAGGACTTGGCCACTCATTTATATTGTTCCAAAATGTAAGAAAAAACAAGGCTGCCAGAGTGGGTTTTGAACCTGCAACATTTCGATAAAAAGCTGCATACTCTGCTCTTGGACCATCTCATGCATTCCCCTGATTCCCAATATGGTCATAATAAAGTTGACTATTCATTTTCTAATTGCCATCTGGCCTTTTTTGGCAGAAGCAGCGCTGAGGTAGAGAATTAGCTTTTGATGTAGTGTGTCCATTGCTTGAGCTACGCTCTGATGGCTGCACTTTTTGCCTACTGGTGGGCTTGGTGTCAGTATTATGTGACTAAGGGGTCCCGGTGCCGTTTAGGTCTTTTCTCTGAGATATTAAAACTAGGATAGAGCTTTGCATTCCCCAAACATAGATACATGAGAGCTTGTCCTGTCTCACCGTCTTGATGTTAAACTTGAGGATCTCCTTCATGTATGTCGGCAGACAGGTCAGGAACACGTACAGGCCCCAGTTGCAAGCCCAGTGGCCCGCCACAATTGCCCAAACGGCCGAGCTTGTGAAGATTTTTCCCCATGGAGGTCTGCTGCGGTTCTGGACACCAGAAACAAAACTATTGTTTCTAAGATATGTGACATTAGAAATTATACTAAGGCACAAGAAACATCATTTTTATATAGTATATAAAAATTATAAAGGGGAGGAGAAGCTTTGTTATTTGTTGTCGTTGTTAAGCATCCAAAATGGGCATTGTGTTAGCTATACTTTGCACTGATTCCAATTTGATGTACTACGACACAGAGACAGTGTGGGGATATCATGATTCCTGTCTCAGCTGGTCATATCGCACTGAGGCAGTGGAAGTCCATAAAGAAACTGGTTGAACAATGTAACTGATTGGACAGGAAGGAATCTTTGAGGTTGTTATAGGGTGGAAAATGTAGGAAAAGATCTTTTATTAAAATTAACTAGATAATAATCGATAATACAGGCATTGCAATTAACTAGAAAGATTAAATCCTGAGAAATTATAATAATACAGGCATTAATTAACTAGATAATAATCGATGACAAAATCACGCCAATATGGAACGGTCGCTAGCCTCATTAGCTCCTTAAGTCAGGGATAGATCTGTAATTGGACGCCAGTACACATTCCCTCACCTTTCGTCTTTGTTTTTGATAGTGTGCCTGTAATGGCAAGGCCTCTAATTAAATAAAGGTAGCTCAGCTTGATCTAAAGTTAGGCCTCACACTGGAGCTCACCGTGACCTTGCCTATAGAGTGCTCAATGTAGGACCTCTCGACCTGTGAAATCCAGGGATGCGAGGCTGGCGTGTCGTAGACAAAGACAAACCAACACAGGGTCCACAGAACTCCCAGTGATCCTGGAGGGGCCATAAGACAGAAGGTTTGGGTGAAGATGGGAGAGGGGCATTTGCGTGAAAGGAGAGCGGATGCGGAGGATTTCTCATCTTAGCTTCATGTACTAGTAGTGGTAGTAGTAGTAGTAGTAGTAGTAGTAGTAGTAGTAGTAGTAGTAGTAGTAGTAGTAGTAGTAGTAGTAGTAGTAGTAGTAGTAGTAGTAGTAGTAGTAGTAGTAGTAGTAGTAGTAGTAGTAGTAGTAGTAGTAGTAGTA
>RQTK01000432.1:75422-110218 GCA_003991915.1 Elysia chlorotica
AAAACAATCCTTCACTATTTTCGGGACACTGCAGATGCTTTTCTTATTTTAGAACATTGCAACGCCTAGGTATTACGTTTAAGGTTTAAAAGTTTAAAGATTTTTAGGTTTAAACTTAGGTTTAACGTTAAGAAACTTACCAACCCATCAATCTTTTGGTGTGGAAGGATATAGGCCGCTATATTTGTAGCTTTTGTTGCAAATGTTGACATAATTATTTTACACTTTCAGATTTACAGTGCAGTACCTTAGGCAGTACAAGAAGTTGCTCGCACAAGAGCTCCTCGCCGGAAGCAGTTTTCAGCCGTACTTTTTGTACAAATGCCTTGTCTCCAGCTTCAACTTGAGCAGGGGTAATTCTAGGTCTCTGTGTTGTAATGAACTGTGCAAAGCCTCGGAAACTGTTAAACCCTTTTTGGGCGAACTGGTCTTGCTCGGAAACGTCAAAGGTGACTCTGAACGTGATTGTTTTAGAGTAGCATTGTGGTATAAGAAATGAAACATGCATTAACAGTGTATATGTTACAGTAAGAACCCGTATCTAAGGAATATGCGCAATCACTAAATATTACAGTGATACTACTACTACTACTACTACTACTACTACTACTACTACTACTACTACTACTACTACTACTACTACTACTACTACTACTACTACTACTACTACTACTACTACTACTACTACTACTACTACTACTACTACTACAACTACTATGAAAATGTATCCAAAAAGGAATCAAGAGAACAACACTAAAGAGTACAGAATTGTGTCTGTATCTTTTTGACCAAAATACCTTTACCCCGCAAATAATTTAGCTAGATTGCATCTAAAATAAAAAAAAAATCTTGAGTTAAATACTTGAGTACTACTACTACTACTACTACTACTACTACTACTACTACTACTACTACTACTACTACTACTACTACTACTACTACTACTACTACTACTACTACTACTACTACTACTACTACTACTACTACTATTACCAAAAGATATATCTACCACAAACATATAAAATAAATCCGAGGTGGAAATAAGAGCATACAACGACGACTGCATTCTCTTCATGTGTTGGGATCCCTAGCGAGTACATAATTTTTATGGTGCAGGTAAAACGTCATTTATATAATGAAAAAAAGAACCACACACAAATAGCATGAGGGACACGATAAAAGTAACACAGCTATGGGTAAAAAAAAAACATATCATTCGACTTTCGCTTCTATTGTAATTATCTTAATGTGCTCATAAAGCATTTCCTTGGCTCGCTGATAGATAATAACAGTGGAAATAATTATAATATAATTCGACAATAATTTCCTCTTTATGAACAGGCCTACCACTGCAACTAGTAGCCTATGCAGCAGGCCTAGAGCTTAACTGTGATTAGTTCACATCTTTAGATTCCATTATTTACCAACTATAATCTTGATCTGAGGGCAGCGGTGAGAAAGATGAAGATGATGAAAAAATTACATCCACTGTTCGATCCTTGAGGTTTATCGGTGAAAACACGCCGACTCACTCACTCTGGCTCTCACTTTAGATACTAGATTCTAGTCCTACTTGAGTAGATCTAGATTTAGCGCCAATTTTCGACAAACTACACCTAGATAAGTAGATTTAGAGAAGTTCTCAATCTAGACCCAGATGAGTAGATTTAGAGCACTACTAAATCTAGACCTAGATGAAAAGATGTAACAACATTGTAAGATTAGATCTGGCGTTGATACCCGCACCACAAACTATGGATTTAGATTTAGGCGTTTTCACACTCTGCTCACACTACCACTGCACTGGATGGGTCATGGACCTGGGGCCTGTACCAGATCTAGGTCAAGTCAAGTATCACGCGCTGCGGTTACTTAACAGAGAGAGAGAGAGAGAGAGAGAGAGAGAGAGAGAGAGAGAGAGAGAGAGAAAGAGAGAGAGAGAAACAGAGACGAAAAGATACAAAAAAGGATAGAGAGATTAAAATATAGAGAGAAACAGACAGAGAAAGAGAGAAAGGTGGAGATCGATGTATATATATATATATAGATATATGTAGGTACAGAGTAAGAGAGACAGAGAAAGATAGATAGAAACAGACAGAAACAGGGTACATATAAAAGGCAGAGAGCAAAACGAAAATAGATAGAAAAGAAAGAGAGAGGGATAGAGAGAGAGAGAGAGAGAGAGAGAGAGAGAGAGAGAGAGAGAGAGAGAGAGAGCGGAGAGAGAGAGAGAGAGAGACCAAGTCACCTGGCCCTGACTGTATCGTTCTTAAGTAATGTCAATAAGACCGGTCTCTCATCTTTTTTATAATATCCAACAAAAGTCACGGGCAGCAGATTAGGGGCGACCGATCGTAAGCTTAATATTATGATGATGTTAGCTTAGCCAAACAGTTTATATTGTACTCGTGTGCTTTCACTTTCTCAGTGCAAGTTATGTTCAGGTGGTAAAACACTGATAGAATGATTGAACCAACATCTTTAGATAGTATTAGGGTTAAATAAAAGGAACTTACGGCGAGAAATTCAGAGGGTCTTCAGTATTATAGCCACGGCTTGAAATTTTACGCACATCTACCTACACAAAAACTAAAAAAAAAATAACACACACACACACACACACACACACACAGATAGGCTTGGTATATCCAAGTACGTCGTATATCTGAATAATTATATCAAATAATCTTATTGATCCATGTAGAAACTTGCGCAGAATCAACATTAACAAATCAATGATGAATAATCGCGTGCCTTTGTTTTCACGACCTATTTAAAAAAAAGTAGTTCCTGCGTTATAAAATTCTGTTCCATAACAGAAGAAATCATAAAGAACCTTCTTTTACCTTAGGATATTGAGCGCGGAGGCCCATAAAACTCTACTTGACACGCTGATTCCCTTTAGTGAGGAAGTAAAATAAAAGAAAAACAACAACATCCCACCAGGCCTGTTACACAGAACATTGAAGGAGTGACTGTCCATTGGACCCATACATGTCTACAACACACAGCCTAAGCTTCGCGAACAAACCTCCAACGGTATCAACAAGCTACATTAAAAATGTTCCAGAATTGTATCTACACATCTTTTTGACCTAAATACCTGTACCCCACAACTAATTTATGTAGAGCGTATCTAAAATTAAAATATCTAAGTTTAATACTTGGTTTTATACTGTTACCGTTTGTTTGTTTTTCATATCACTAGAGACCACAGTCAACTTCCTCCTCGGCAATAAAGGTCACTGACACAGAAACATGACTGAAAAGATCTGCACCTCATTGGTTATTTCACTGCGGCTCTGTGCATAATAAATTATTTGCACACCAAGGAACTATGAAAAATAACCTTTTCAATATAAACACACGCACTTTCCAACACTAATTTAATTATCTTTTCACCCATCTAAAACTGGCCCTGTTCTAAACCGTAACCCAGATGGAATAATTAGGCCTCATTAATCTTATCTGTCTGTCATCGCCGCCTCAGTTTTGTTTAATCATGATTATGCACAGGCTAGTCAGGGTTTGATTTAAACGCACCTGTCGGCCTGTCATAACCTTATCGTTAACTTCAAACGGCTGAGGTGAGGGCGAGGAGCGTTGAGTATGCTTCTATTTATAATTGCTTGTCAGGTTGTGTTTTGTGCTCAACGAAATCAGAAAAAAACAACAACACCGAGACAACACAATGCATCGCACATTGCACTTAGCAGATAAAAAAACCTCTTTAGTAGGCCAATATTATCATACTTGGTGACAGTTTAAAAAGATAATATTGCACAATAAATCATAAGTTTTAAAAGCCCTAGGCGCATATGAATGTAGAAGACGGTGGTGGTTCTCTTATTGGTAAGATTAATAATGATGAAGTTGAATTAAAAATGAGAATAAAAACGGCCTTTACATTAACAACTCGTAATAATATTGCACTAAATATATTATATTATCCTAAATCATTGTTATTGGAATATAAATCAAAATGTTGGATAATTATGTTATTTGAGAGTGTTGCTTTTACATTTAATGATAAAGGCAAGATTAATGTGGATAGTGATCAGCAAAATTAATGTCCTCCAGCCTCGTCGTAGAATATCACCGTATTTCATGGTATCTACGTAAGGAAAAAGACGAATAGACGATAAAGTAAAAAAATGATGATGGCAATAGTAATGATGGCGATAAGATGGCGATAGTGATAGTGATAATGATAACGATGGTGATAGATTTATTAATAATTCAGAAGTGTGAACAAAATAAAATATGACAAAGAAGATAACTACTAGTATTTTAAAACTGGAACTGATTAGAGTCAGATATTAGGAGGGATTGACAGGAGACGCATTAAGTCGAAAGATAATGATGACAATGGTGATGATGGCAATTATGATGGTGATGATGATAACGATGGCGACAGACTTATAAATAATTGGGAAGTATGAACAAAATGAAATATGATAAAGAAGATAACAACGAGGGTTTTAAAACTGGAACTGATTAGAGTCAGATATTCTTATCAATGGAAATGATAACAAAAAAAAATGTTTTGAAAAAGAAATGCTTGATTACAGCAAGATCAGCAGCTTCGGAAAGGGCAAAATGCATAAGTGATTAATTTCTACAGAAGGAAAAGAGAGAGAGAGAGAGAGAGAGAGAGAGAGAGAGAGAGAGAGAGAGAGAGAGAAAGAGAGAAGAGAGAGAAAGAGAGAGAGAGAAGAGAGAGAGAAAGAGAGAGAGAGAGAGAGAGAGAGGGAGAGAGAGACAGAGAGAGATAAATCCACTTGTCGTAGACTAAAAACATATTGAATGATGCTTGTAAGCTACTTACAATGTTAAGCGATGAATAATAGAAAATTATGCCTTCTCGCATTATGGTGCCAGCATACATCACCACTATTAGAAATCCAAATCCAAATAAATGTAAATGTAGGCGACAGTAAACAAACTGCGATCATCTAGAATCTGAGCACTTGATTGTGTTGTAGTAAACATGAACATTCCAGGACAGGAAGTGGGCCAGAGAGGCCTGGTGTCACAGTCACATTATGGCTATTAATAGAACTGTGTGGTCACAGCTGACAACGAGCAGGCCGACCTGGGAGTCACTGGTGTGTGACCGGTGGGTATAAAACATTATGTAGAAATATTCTAAACACAACAAGAAAGGTACCAGTATCCGTCCAGGGTCGAACTAGCGTTGGTCACGTGATCGGGAGGTGCGCGGGTAGAAACCTACAAAGGATAAATTGTTTGTCGAATTTCGTCCCCTACTGGTTGGGTCGTTTCAATGTAATATGACGGGGTAATAGGAGTCTTGTTATCCTCACAGAATTTATGTGTGATAGCATATAACATTGCAAGACTTAAATATTGGGACCAGTTGCCGCATCGGACCCTCTTTGGAAGCCTAGGAGCTGAAACAATCGGACAAATTGACCATTGCCCGTCGCCGTACAGAAAGTCTTTTCTTCAGACTTAGGAGACGTGTAAATAGGAGCGAGCTTCGCCTTCTGCCAACTGAGAGGTGACCAGTGGTGCTACTTGACTTAGCTTTATGCGATAAAAACGTACGCCTCCAAGGTCTGAAGAAACATCCTTTACATCTTAAATTTAGCCCTCCTTGTAAACATCGTGTAAAGCGACACCGCGTGCACCCATCATGTCTGAGTGTCTGAGAGCGGCGGTAGCGCCTGCGATCGATCCCGCATAAGTGCAGACTCAAAACTCACACCGCTCGTCTTACACAGTCCAGGAGTTCACCTACTTTATCTCTCTCTCTCTATCTCTCTCTCTCTATCTCTCTCTCCCCCTCTCTCTCTCACTCTCTCTCTCTATCTCTCTCCCTCTCTCTCTCTCACTGCGACGGGATCCCAGAGTCGGAACATACGTTTATAAACTGGAGTTAACCGTCTCTATTTTAGATAAAATGTTTAAACAACTACTTAAAGAGCTGCAGATATACGCTGGGTTACTTTTTAGTGACTTCTCAACTTCTCCTCTCTATTCCCCTCATGTTGCGACATTCTAGTCATCGGTTTTTGGCAATTGCAATTTTTTAAAGCCAAAGTCAAAGAGAAGGGAAGTAATATCGAACTTGTATGATAGGCTATTTTCATTAGTACCCTCCCCTATAAATTATATTTTGCGAATCTGTCTAATTGATGATAACAAATTTAGTACCATGAATAAAACGAGCAGTGTGTTTTGATTCTTTGCTATGCCTAAAAAAACATACCTATGAAAAGAAACAAATTAAAAAAACAACACAAAAACTACATCCAAAAAAAAAATGAAACAAAACAAAACACCCTTGTTTCATGTCTAACGAAATTCAAACATTGGTTGTAGTGGGAATTAATGTAATGACGCAAGACAAAAGGGGACCTGACTGACTCATTTATGTGTTCAGGTATCCGGATATGACAGTGGTCTACAGGAAAATGGCGAAGGTGATACTAAAACACAATATAAGCTTACAGGGTTCTCCTTAGGACGTCCATGTAATTCGATCTTTTCTTTGCCTGTACCAAAGTGAAAAGAACAACAGTACTGTTTCTAGATCACTTGTTCTCTGGAGAAAATGGTCTTTGATCATGTCCCTCTAGTGTGTGGTACAACTGTCGCCTGTCTGGTTCTTAGATTATACATCCTCTTATGAACAGGACAACTGTAATTTCTCCTCTGGTATGCATGATGTCAGACCAATAATCAGAACGAAAAAAAACCATAAAAAATAACACAAGAACACCCCCCTTAAACTCAAAATATTTTGATATTTAAAAAACCCACTTGTCTTTAATAACTTTACTTTTAAGTATACAATTCTATGGATTTTAAAGTAGCGGAGTCATCTATTTCGGCAGACGGGCTTCAAAACCAGCCACACCAGGCAGAGATCCATGTGATAGACTCGAGAGGTTGCTAAACAAAAGACATTCGAACACCTTTTTTTTTCTAGATATAAATCCAAAACAAAACACACACACAGATACACACACATACAAACACGGTGACTGTAAATTTTCTGTATACAAGCTTGCTCACGTCAGAACCTAATAGATCATTCTTGAAGTATTCATGCACAGTGGACGGGTTAGTTCAGCCAATATTACCCTGGACTTAAGGGTTGAACAATGAATCAACCTGATCGATAATACAATTATGATCACACAGAAATGTTCCATGCGCGCGGAGGACCCATGTATGAAATCACCTGCTGGTATATTTTACTTTCGTTTTATTTTCCCACTACAACTCCTTCCTTCTACCTTACCCTACCCTTCCCCCTCCCTATGTCCGGTCTATCTCTCATATCGTTTTTCCCCTGCACACCCTCCACCACCTCATGCCTAACAAACAAACCGTACACACGCAACTCTCTGGGGAGTCCAGTTTAATTATCCGCGCATCAGAACTCCATACATCCATGCATCAGAGTAAACCTCCATCTCGCATTTTCCTGTCTCTAGTTCCCTCAGCTGCTACATGCATCGGATCTGAAGCAGACAACTTGCTCTCATTAATATTCGTTTTTGGGCCTATGTTGTGGTGCGCGTTTAAAAGAAGGAAGCGTTGCTTTCATGTATATGGTGTATAGCCCGCATCATCCATAGAGAGTGATAAACAGGCGAGATCGTCTACTTGTGTGAAGGACAAAATTATGACGATAAGGATACACGACCTTGTTGCATAGTGGTTTACACTGAAGTAGACAAACTTGGCACTTTGTCTAAAAAAAGATTTGATGTTAAGTATTAAGTACGCGAGACGTATCGAGGCATTGAATCCAGATGGAAATTTTCAGTGAGTTATCATTGAAAGGCAACAGTGGACGGGCGGTGGAGGGTCCTTCAGCAGGACTGTCATGAATATTTCCAGTCCCAACGGACACAAGATGGTTACGTGTACGAAACACCAGGGCTTCAGTGCGCGTCCATGCTAGACAAAGCTGTAGACTCCAGAGCTGTTTTGGCCACCACCAGGACACCCTCAATACGGGCGATGTATCGAGGCGGTTCTCACGTCACACAATACAAGATCGTACACGCCATTAGGTTGGTCGACGCATACGCCCTTTTATCATATCACTGAGTATTGTGATCAGTCTAGCACTCATGTTCTTGACAATGCACAACTTTTTCATTGTTGTAGTTTTGTTTCTCATTTAAAATCTTTTTCTGTGTTTTCTAAATTACGCAATCAATGTTGTGAGTTGGTGCTTGTGTGTTTTGTGTTTGTGTGCGTGTGGGTGAGTGTGTGTGTGAATGTTTCGGGAACCGAATTGCGCTGCCATATCCCTGGGCTTAGCGACCACACTTTTTGTTTTTGATTGCTCTATCTGGTAAGCTTGGGAAGAATGGATGGAACAATGGACCACTTCATATGGAGGGGGTACATAGAGTGAGCAAACGCGAATGTCTAGCTGACTGGTCTTTTTACACCTTCCTGTACACTGTTTTTAGTTTGTTTTATGGTTTGATTTTGATTTAAAGTTTCCGTTTTGTTTTATTTTGTCTTGTTTGTCTGTTTTTTGTTGTTTTGGGTTGGTTGTTTGTTTCTTCTTAGGAGGAGCTGCATCGTAATGTGCAAGAACTTTTGTCTGTTTTAGCTATTTTGTTTGATCAAACTCTGTGCTTCTTTCAGGATTAAGTCTTTGCCTTTCTCTACCTCATTCCTCCACCTACATGATTTCACCGCCTCCATTCCCCGACATGCTCCTTGTATTATCTATCTGCAATTTTTTGTTTGATGTGTATCAATATTCGCAACTTCATCTCCCTTTCATCAAGAGATATAATTATGTTATTTTTAAAACAATGATAAACGTGTGTTTAAGTTGTTATTTCGGTGCTTTTGTTATAAAATAATTTTGTCATCATGTGTAAACAAAATTGAAGCAGTTTTGAATATTGAATCTTCCTTCCTATCTCTTGCACTTCCCTATCTCTATCTCCGGATTCTCGCTTTCTCTCTCTCTCTCTCTCTCTCTCTCTCTCTCTCTCTCTTTCTCTAGACACTTTTATCTGTATTTCACATTATATCGACCCCCGCCTCTTCATATCTCTAGCTTTGTCCTTTTTTTCTCTGCAACATTTCTTCTCTCTCCGCCTGGCTGTCGTGCTGGTTATGGGCAGTTGGAGTTTTAATTTGTTGCTCAGCATCCAACGTCAGCATTATATATGCCGTCCCACTACTTATGTCTAAGACTTGTACGTGCTACAACACAGGGACTAAGCGGGGATAACATGACTTCTGTCTCAGCCCGTCACATTAAGCTGACACACATCCAACTAGGCGTAAGTAGGGAACAAAATGCTTACAAAAATTGACCGATCGTAGGTTTCGAACAAGGGACCCTCTGATTTGAAGACCAACGCCATACCACCTCCTTCGTCAAATCGCCCCCATCCCCTTTTTCCCCCTTTCTTTCGTTTTGGGGCTCGTCCACAACATAGCCTATAATTATAGAGTGACGTTGGACGTTTAGCTATCACCTCAACCCACTTCTTAATCTGGAACGCTCCTTTCTACGACGCCCCTTGTCCACCGTACTGGTTAGATCTATAAACAGAGCTAAATTTAGCCCTCCTTGTAAACATCGTGTAAAGCGACACCGCGTGCACCCATCATGTCTGAGTGTCTGAGAGCGGCGGTAGCGCCTGCGATCGATCCGGCATAAGTGCAGACTCAACACTCACTCACACTGCTCGTCTTACACAGTCCAGGAGTTCATCTACTTTCTCTCTCTCTCTCTCTCTTTCTCTCTCTCAATCACTCACTCTCTTTCTTTCTCTATGTCTGTATCACACTTTGTCTGTCTGTCTGTCTGTCTGTAGGTTTGTATGTATGTATGTATGTTTTTGTCTCAGTCTCTGTCTCTCTCTCTCTTTCTCTGTCTCTCTGTCTGTCTGTCTGTCTCTCTCTCTATTTCTCTCCGTGTGTCTCTTTATATCTCTCCGTTTGTCCCTGCCCCCCCCCTCTCTCTCTCTATTTCTCTCCGTGTGTCTCTTTATATCTCTCCGTTTGTCTCCTGCCCCCCCCCTCTCTCTCTCTCTCTCTCTCTTTTACTCCCGTATCCTTTTTTACCATTCGTGGCACATTCTATCACTTTCATTATCTTTTTCTGCCACTTCAACATTTCCTGCCTTTAGTCATTAAAACGATAATATTATACAATAATATACTTATTTTTTGAACGGATGCCCTGTGTCTGACGATTTTTTGCTTAGTGTTTACTTTAACCACTCACTTTCAATTTGTTCAGTTTTATGATCGACCTCAGTAGTAGTGTTATTTTTGTGTTGGATGTAGACATCAGCATAAAACGTACAGAATTAAAGACAACTTGTGTTGGTTTCTTAGTGCTTTAGCACCCGGCGTCTGCACTATATAGACCATTATTGTGACCGGGCCACACAACCTGACCTTACCATAACATTCTATTTCTAGTGTCTCCTAAGCTTCGCATGGATAGTTCTTCAGTCCAGCATATTTCGCTCACCCGCTATCTAGTCCTTGTAATAATGATGAATATTCATTGTCATGGTCTTGTTTGAGATGAGTGAATCTTTGTTAAATATTAAATAATGACAAGTCAGTAACAACGGAATTGCGCAAAACTTATGCAGCACAAATTTTGTTTTCGGGATGTTAAACAATAAATTGATAAAACTTTTATTTTTATTATTAGCTAGCTCAACTAAAATCGTAAATACTCCATTATTATAGCCTATACAGTGTTGTAATTGAACGTTATAATTAAGCAGCTACAAATCCCTCAAGTTAACACGGCATACTCGAAGGTTAAGATCAATGGAATAATTTTCTCAAAACGCTCAGTGTTTCAGCAGTTCAAAACAGAATGATGATGGGTAGTTACACCTCTCACCAAACGAATTTCTTCAGGGAAAATGTCGAATGATTTGGGGTTAAAACAAGAAAGCGACGCCCGTCTGGTAATGATTCATGTTAACTCTTGAAGTCCTGATTTCTTCCTCTTTTTTCACACACATTTTTACTGATACATGTACTGTTCAATCAGTTCAAATGTATACCAAGGCAAATGACAATATGGGATAATAAAGTGTTATCTATTTTAAATAAACCCATTTTGGCTGTTTTGTGGTTTAAGCTTGTGCGTGTTTATGGCTGCTAATTGTTGCTACAAATGATTTTCAGCAAGGTTTAATAATAATTTGTTCTTTGTTCTTAGATACCTGTTTTAAACCTTTAGCGTTTCTATACCCTGTCTGAACTTGTATACTTTAAACCTGCTCGAGTTTTACAATGTAACCATGTACATGTAATTGTTTGTCTTTATGTTCATTTGTAAATCATTAAAAAAACATAACGGCCTATACTTTTTTTTTTGAACGCACGGTACAAAATCTGGAAGCAATTTTCATTAGATTTGAGTTGGTTGTTTAACGTCAAACACCAGCTGTTGTTTAGTTGTTGAGTTGTCTTAACGTCCAACATCAGCTTTATATAGGCTATATTGTGGACGGACACTAAGACTCACGTCTGACAATTTTACCTCTGCCAGACACGAGGCAGGGCGGGGATACCATGACTACTGTATCAGAAAATCAAACTGACACCGACCCAACCAGAAAGGAGCAAAATCAACAAGGCTCGAAACAAAGGACCTTTTGCGTCGGAAGAAGATGTTCTACCCCAGGCCACCGCGCCCCCCTCAAGCGGTTAACAGAAGTCAAGTTACCATGGTGGTTGGGTCTCATGACTGACGTTTCACAAGTTTATGTGCTGCCACACAGGAGGCAGGGTGGTGAGACCTGGACTCCTGTTTCAATAGGTCACATTATACTCACACCGGCCCAATCAGTAGGGGACAACATCGAACAAATACAATTCTGGCTGATCATAGGTTTCGAATCGCGGACCCCCCGAACGTGAGACCGCTCTCTGCCACTCAAACCAGTTCGCCATCTTTAAAGTGCAATATCAATACTTCCATGAAATTATCTTGACTAGATCAAAGTTTTGTCCTTAGAACGTGCATATTCATATACTCTCTTAACCTCTTGACTGCCCACTGGTACAGTATGTGTGTGTGTGTGTGTGTGTGTGTGGTCAACAGAAAAATGTGTCTTTGCTACTTTGTGATACAAAAAAGCAGTAAATAAATAAGCGAATGTTGTGAGATCTACGTACACGTGTGAGTACTTACTATGCATATGAGAATTCGATGTGATATCTGAGAAGGTCTAATTGTGTGAGTAGTTACTATGTCCAAGCACTGAGTATATGCCATTACTTAGTATGCATATGTATATTATGTATAAGATCTAAGTATGCTTTAAGAGTACTAAGAGTACAAATGTGGTGTGTGTGTGGTTATTATATGTGATTATTTAGTATATATTATTTGAGAACTTTGCACGTAACGCGATATCTAAGTATACGTGTGACTTCTAAGTCTGTATGCAGTATTATTATTATGTATGTGTATGAAAACTATGTGTAATTATGGAGATATTATGCATGTGTATGAAAACTATGTGTAATTATGGAGAGATCATGAAAGTACTAGAAATATCTGATTACTAACTATCTCTATGAGAATTATCTGTGTGTTTTTTGGCACCAAATGTTTTAAAAATGCTTTAATTTTCTACACTTTTTGAATAGTCGTTTAGTCTGCATTTTTATAAATCCCATAAGGATGGCAGTTTGAATTGTAAGATGAAACTAGGGTTTAAGTTACATTGTTAATTGCAGATTTGTAGTTAAATGATAGCGTTTGTCGTAGAATGCATATTTATAGTAACAAGATGTAGATTCATTAACTTCATTCAAATTTCAATACAAAAGTGTGCACACTAAAAAGTCCCAAATTTTCCTAATCAATATCTTGACGCTGAGCAATGAACTATGGAGGGGTTACTCGTCTGTTATCAAATATGTATCGAGTGTTGAGACAGGATTATCTCTCCTTGTTAAGGGAGGGGAGGGGGGAGGGGGGTGTAGATCTGCTGAGTTGTTCCAACGTTCCAGGCTTGCACTCTCACTATGGGCCAGTTCCCGCGAACTGCTCTCTCTGAGGGGCCAGAGTACCACTACAGGCGGATCGATGGCTGCTTCCATCTGCTCAGTTCCCAGAGGTATCGCCATGTCGGCTGTAATAGCGCCTGGCCCACCCGCGGAGGGGGCTGAGGAAGATATTAGAGGAGTAGAGGTGGTAGAGGAGGTTAAGGTGGAAGAGGTGGTAGAGGTGGTAGAGGTGAAGGAGGAGGAAGAGGTGGTAGAGATGGTAGAGGAGGTAGAGGAGGTAAAGGCGCGATGTTCATGGACTCAGATGGAGTGGGCTGAGTTTGTGGGAGGAGATAGGAGAGGTATGGAGGTTAAGGAATTACAGGAGATAGAAGAGGTGAAGACAGTAGAGGAGGTAAAGGAGGTAGAAGATGTATTGGAGGGAGAGGAGATAGAGGACGTAGAGGAGATAGAGGTGTTAGAGGAGGTAAAAGACGTAAATGAGATGAAAGTGGTTAAAGGATGTGAAGGAGGTAGGAGAGATAAAGGAGGGAGATGAGTTAAAGGAGGTAGAGGAGGTTTAGGAAGGAGAGGAGGTAGAGGAAGTAGAGGAGGTAGCGCGGCAATTTTTGTTCACTTCCATAGAGGCGTTAAGGAGGAGAATTTGGGACGAAGAAAAGAAGGTATGAGAGGTAGAGGGGCGTTTCTTGTTGACACACAGACAGAGGCCATGGATAGCTTAGCCTCCTTTTGTGTAAATTTGTTTTACCCTGTTTCTTTGTTAAGTATTTATTAGCACTTTCTTAAAGTGCATGGATACCCATTTCTTGTGTCTTCTCGGGTCAAATTTATTTGCTGTTGTGATCGTTTCTATGTTTTTTATTCCTTGACACCTTTCTACGTTTTTTAACTGATTACTGGCAAGGAAACCCCCAGTTTGAGGTATCTTATAACGTTTGAAACTCAAACAACACTGCTCTTTTTCTAAGAACTTGATATCAAAAGTAAAGGGTTCTATTTGGTTTGCCGTGATACCGAGAAGTTACTAAAAGGCTTCTGCTCTCTTGCAGGCTTTATTTAAAACCTTCATGGTTTAGAATTACTGAAAGAAAAATAAGCTCAGCAACCTAGTTTGTCTGCAGTAAATATCACACCATACCCCAAATTATCTAGGTTCATCTACAAAATTCTGTTTTCCCTGGTTCCCCTAAAAAATTCTGTTTAACTGATTGCAGTTATCTCGCCTTTGGTCTAGACCAACTATCGAACGCGTTGGGTATTATGAATCCGGCAATCTTGTTCAAGATTGATTGTCTGACGTCTTCTCAATTATGAATCCATGATACCGAGAGCCTACTAAAAGGTTTCTGCTCTCTCACAGACTTTATTTAAAACCTTCATGGTTTAGAATTACTGAAAGAAGAAAAAAAGCTCAACAACCTAGCCAGCGTAAAGCTCCAATCTAATTTGTCTGCAGTAAAGATGATGAAGATTGATTGTCTGACGTCTTCTGCATTATGAATCCAGCAATCTTGATTGCACGACCCTTTTCTGAATTATGAATCCAGCAATCTTGATCAAAACCGATTGTCTGACCCTTTTGTGAATTATAAATCCAGCAATCTTGATCTAGACCTATTGACAGACGTCTTGTGTATTATGAATCTATCAATCTTGACCAAAACCGATTGTCTGACACTTTTGTGAATTATGAATCCAGCAATCTTGATCAAAACTGATTGTCTGACGTCTTGTGAATTATAAATCCAGCAATCTTGATCATACCGATTGTCTGACGTCGCGTGTATCATAAATCCAGCAATCTTGATCTAGACCGATTGTCTGACATCTTGTGAATTATAAATCTATCAATTTTGATCAAAACATATTGTTAGACATCTTGTGCATTATGAATCCAGCAATCTTCATCAAAACCGATTGTCTGACGTCTTCTGAATTATGAATCCAATAATGTTAATTAAAACCGATTATCTGACATCTTGTGTATTATGAATCCAGCAATCTTGATCAAAACCGATTGTCTGACATCTTGTGTATTATGAATCCAGCAATCTTGATCTAGACCGATTGTCTGACGTCTTGTGAATTATTAACCCAGCAATCTTGATCATGTGAAGGTTACCAGACGCCATTGAGTATTGGAAATCCAGCAGACGTTGATCATTATGATTTTTGGTAGACGCATTGAGTATAATAAATACATCAACATTGATCTAGACAACTAATTTTGTCAGACGTGTTGAATATTGAATCCAACAACCTCTGGTATAGACAACTTGGAAGACGCGTTGACCAGGAGTACAGTCATGTATTATAAATCCGGAGACGTACACGATCATCATTATTTTGTAAGACGCGTTGAGTATTATGAGTCCTGAAACTTTGGTCAGGGCCATGGTGTAGACGTGGTTTGTATTATAAATCCCCAAACCTGATCAGATCCGGTTTTCAGACAGTCAGAAGCGTTGAATATTATGAATGCATCAGGAGACCCAGTTTTAAACTTTATGAGACATTTCTAGTAATCCAGTCATAATTTTAAGTATTCTAGATTTACCTAAAAGTTATATGAATGAAAAAGTCGTTCTAAATTTCACTCTGAACTGGAATCTTATGCTAGCCACACCAGCTAACTACCAACCATATGCAAAAGCATTTCGAAGGACCTTGATTATGTCAATTTCAGGTTTTATCTCTTCTACGTTAAATTACAAAGAATATGTTTAAGAAAAAAAATGGAGTTTAACATATTCTCGAACTTCAGACCTGCTTCTTTTAAGCCCAGAGCTTTACCGACTGAGCTTGTTTTTTGTTCCTTAACATTCAAGGTCAGCATTATATAAGCTATATCGTGGACGGACCCCAAGACTAACGTCTGCAATTGTATGTGCTGCAACACACGAAACAGTGCGGAAATACCTGGACTCCTGACTCAACCAGTCACGCTATACTGCCACCGAACCGAACAGTGCAAAGAGCAAAAATCAGACAAGGTTTCGAACCAGAGGACTCCAAGTGATCTCCCGATTGGAAGACCAACAATCTATCACTTGAGCCATGTCCCCCCCCCACCCCCTTTCCAAACAACTGAACTATTATGGCATTATGTTGGCCAAACTGACGGAGGCATTTCAAAGCTCGCGGTGTGTGTGTGTGTCTGTGTGTGTGTTTGTCTGTGTGTCTTTGTGTGTACACTACAGACCCAGTAAGACAGAAAAATCAATGGCGTGCACTCTAACAGATGACTGTCTCAATGCGGGGCTGTGGTTACGGTAGCATTGCAATGACGTCAATGACGTCAGAAAACTTTTACTACTGAGTGACCCGGAGTTCCGACTGTGCGTACTTCTTGTGTGTATGTATATGGGTGTGTGTGGTGTAGAAAAAGAGGGGTGGGGGAGGGGGGAAGGAGGAACTCACGAGTGTTAAGCCAGGTCATCGTGTTCACTTGGGCCACTATCGATCGCAGAGGAGAAAAAGAGGGGGGAGGGAGGAACTCACGAGTGTTAAGCCAGGTCATCGTGTTCACTTGGGCCACTATCGATCGCTGGAGCGTCTGTAGTTTGGCAGGAGTTGTGTTCCCTGACTTTCAATATGTTGGTCCGATGGAAGAAATTTAAATTTGTTTAAAAATTACACTTTGCTCCTAATTTTGTTCGTCGTAAAGACATGTCTGGAAATCTTATTCTGCATCTCTCTTCCCCCGCTCTGTCCCATGGTCTGTGTCTGTATGTCTGTCTGTCTGTCTGTCTGTCTTTCTGTCTGTCTGTCTCTCTCTCTCTCTCTCTCTCTCTCTCTCTCTGTCTGTCTGTCTGTCTGTCTGTCTGTCTGTCTGTCTCTCTCTCTCTCTCTCTCTCTCTCTCTGTCTCTCTCTCTCTCTCTCTCTCTCTCTCTCTCTCTCTCATGCCCTCACTTTCTGCATCCATTTATCCCTCTATTATGTGCACAAAACCTAGGCATTTTATAACCAATACTAAAATTCATTACGTTAAACACTCTGAAGGATAGCTGTCTTGTATGTGACAGAACACAAAACTGTCAGACGTCAGTCTTGATGCCCGTCCACAATATAACTAATATAGTGCTGATGATGGGCGTTAAATCAACTCAACTCACTCATCTATCTATCTATCTATCTATCTATCTATCTATCTATCTATCTATCTATCTATCTATCTATCTATCTATCTATCTATCTATCTATCTATCTATCTATCTATCTATCTATCTATCTATCTATCTGTCTTTCTATCTTTTTTTAATTTTTCAGCATTATATGCATTTAACTTTTTTAATTACATTTAATATAAAAAAATCTTTTTCTCAACAAATAATATTCCACTGCCTTTTTATAGTCCATATGTTTGTCTCGTCCCATCCTTCTGCAACTCTCCCTCCCTCTTTCTCTCACTCTCTCTCTCACTCTCTCTCTCTCTCTCTCTCTCTCTCTCTTCCTACTTCTCATTCTTTATTGTTTTTAGCTCGTTATTTCACGTCGTCTTTGACTCTGTCTATTCTCTTCTCCACATGATATTTATTGTCAATCACCAGCTTTTCTCTATATGGGGAGGGAGAGAATTCTCTCCCTCTCTCCGGGTTTAACGTCTCCTAGGTTCCCCTGGGGGATCCTATACAGCGGCAGGCGGCGTTGACAGAAGACAAAAGCTCAGGACGGAGGCAAGACATGATAGATCCTATGCTGGTTCCCTAATTTTGGAGTTTCTAAAGTGGAAAGGGGGGATAGGCTGAGACAGATAAGACCAACCTTCCCTTCTACGCTTGCGGGACACAGCCACGCACGCTTTTCTATAAATTCGTAAGTTTATACGCAAGAGGGACGAGTGGTATCTTTCCTTGAAAAATGTATGATTTGTTCTGTATGTAATTATTTCTAAATTCCACACTGGGCACAAACATGTGTCCTGTAACATCATCTCTCTGTCTACTTAAGTATTCACACCGCAATAAAGACATCTGCATTCCTTAACAGCCGTAGCTCCAATAATTTATTGCTGAAAGTGTTTGCTAGGTCTTTTTAGATCCCTTCCTTACTTTCTATTTCTCTCTCTCTCTCTCTCTCTCTCTCTCTCTCTCTCTCTTTCTCTTTGTATCTATGTCTCTGTCTCTCTCTCAGTGTATGATCTGTTTTTGTCTCTGTCTATATATCTCTGTTTACCTGGCTGCCGTCAGCCTCTCTCTCTCTCTCTCTCTCTCTCTCTCTCTCTCTCTTTTCCTCTCATTCTTTCTCTCTCTTTCCCTTTCTCTCTCTTTCTCTCTTTATCTTTCTCTCTCCGTTTCTCTCTCTTTCTCTCTCTATCTCTCTCTGACTCGTTCTTTCTCTCTCCCTCCCCCCCTCTCTCTCTCTCTCTCAAATGTTCTTGCCCTTTTTCCCCTACCTCTTTTTTCCCTCTCTAGTACAATTATGTGACTCTGTTTTTCTGTCTGTCTGTCTCTTTTTTCTAGCATGTCTACCCATCCGTCACTTGTTTCATTCTAGGATCTCTCTCTTTCTCTCTCTCTATCTCTCTCTTTCTCTCTCTCTCTGTCTCTCTCTTTCTCTCTTCCTTTCATCTTTCGATACAATGAACATAATTATATCCTCCATCTGTTTCTTTTTTAAATTTTTTTCTATCGAAACAAATTGGCACGATTTCGAAGGTTTTCATTTGCCGATCTCTTTGATTTCTCTCCATACATTCCCGCAGTTCTTACTGTGTATTCTTTTCTCTTTCTGCCTGTCTGTCTATCTGTTTGTCTATTTTTATATTTCCCACCCTATCTCTCTCTGTATCTATATTTCTCTCTTCTTTCTCTATCTTGTCAGCCTTTTCTTCCACTCAGTTCTGTTCAATACTTTATTATTTTCTTTTTAATGTATCAATTGCTATTCCTCATGCTCAGTGCATTTTATTTCAAGATTATTACGTAACCTTATCTAGGCACTAGCGGTTTTCTCTTCTTTTCCGTCACATTATGACTTTTTTTTTCTGATATCCCTGCCCGTACCTTTTTATTTTCACTACACAATACATGCACTTTCGCTCTTTATTTTTGTTCCTTGTTTTTCTTCCGCCCATACAGATGTACACAACCATTACCAATTCGTGTGATTACCTTCTGTCTCCATTACGATAACCAAACTCATATCTCAGCCTCTGCTACATGCCATATTTAGAAAAAAAAAGTTTTGCCCAGCGATTGAAAATCGTATGCGCTTGTTCTGTACCCCAGAGACCTGGTTCTCCCAAACCCTTACTCCAGACTCAATCAACGGGAGGATAATAATCATGTGCAGAGAAGTTCCCTCCTGGAGTGAGCAGGGCTGCCCCATATGTCTTGTTCCCAGGGGCATGTTCTCCAAGCCCCTCCAAAAACACAAACATATATATTATGTATATATACATACACATTACGCGTATACTTGTTATATAAATGCACTGAAATCTATTTTTTCCCTCTTTTACGCAAGGTCTTCCAAACCAAACACATACATGTACATACAAACACACTTACAATCCCTCTTTTACGCAAGGTCTTCCAAACACACACGCACACACGTATACAAACCAACACACATATATTCATTATATACAGGCACTGGATTTTCCTCTTTTCCTTTTGACCACTTTTTTGTCCATTCCGGGTTTTCTCATGTCCGCTTTCTCCTCTTGTGTTGTAATGAACTGGATAAATTAAGGCAATATATAAATGCGTACGTTCACGCATATACTCGTCTAATCTCACATAAATATAAAACTATATAAATACTGTACTATCTTCATTTTTTTCCAATTTGCACCCTGTTTGTCTTGAATTGAATTGATTTGGATCGTTATAATCAATATATAAATACACACACATCGAAATCATTCTAACAAACAAAATATTAAAAGTGGTCCCAAGGTATAAACAGAGTCCTATATAAAACACTATTCTTAATCTATTGAGCTGCTTCTCTAAATTTCTGTATTATTTAAAATCCTCTGTTTTTCTGTTTGCTAATCTCTATGCCTCTCTCTCTCTCTCTCTCTCTCTCTCTCTCTCTCTCTCTTATCACGCACATTTACACAGTTTTTCTCATCACTTATCACTATAGATATGAAAGTATTTTGTTCTACATACATCCCTAATCTTTTAGTTAAATTAGTATACACGAAAGCAGTTTAAACTGTTTTAACTCTGACTTATACTGTGTATATCAAATTGACTCTTACCGCAAACTTTCGTGTACTTCGATGAATATGACCTCTAATTTTTTGTAATCCCAAACACGCCATGGCTTTTGTGGAAAACCATTCACAGAGACAATTATTTTTTGGAAGAGGCGGGTTACAAAACAGTTCAAGTAGCCACTCACGCCAGAAGATGTACAAGTCACAATTATAGGTAGACTTTTTTGCAGTTAATTGCTCAGCGAAAAACGTCAGCACTATAATTATATGCTATGTTGTGGACAGATCCCAAGACTAACTTCAGACTTATTTTACGTGCTGCCACACAGATACAGAGTATTAGCAGGGGCGTCAAGACTCCGCCTCAGTTGGTCAGGTAATACTGTCATGGACCCAACCCTCATGCATTATTTTGCCAAATTGAGGTTGAATTAAACTTTGCTGTTACTCATTCTAGCCCAAATAAACTGCTGCCTTAGAAAGCGAATCTCCTTCCTTGTTTAAGACCCCCAGGGTTCTCAAAGAATGTTTTTTACAGCGTTGGGACACTCAAGATGAATACGATGGTTTTAGCCGGTGACTTCGTACAGACATCCACCAAACCATTAAAGATATATGACGCTGCTTGAGCGCGGACTGAACTCACCACTTTCTGATTAGAAAGTGCGTGCTCTACCCTTGGACCACCCCACCGTCACCCCCTCCTCCCCATGCATCGGTCCCTTACCGACACAGCTACAGGAAGTGTATGGCATAATTTAAAATTGTCAGACGTTAGTTTTGGGACATGTCCACAATATGGCTAATATAGTGCTGACGTTGGACGCTGAGCAACAAAAACTTTAACTCTACCCATAGCGCTGCTAGTAGGTTGCGTCCAATTTTATCTTTGTTTCGATTCTTTGTTTATTTTCTTTTATTTTTTTTTCAATTTATTCATTTCTTTCATATGGAACCTAATGTCTAAAAAAGCACCCCTGTCATTCTTAAATACGCTCATCTTTATTTTTATTCTTTCTTACACATTTTGAAATCAGTTTGATTAAGTCCGTATCCGCTCGCCTTCAAAATGAATAAAATGTTAGATCTTTACATTCAATCAATGCCCAGATCTGTCTCCTCTTTAAAACCAATTCTGCCTGTGTGTATGTGTGTGTGTGTGTGTGTGTTACATCCCCACAAATCCTCACTGACAAATTTCGAAATTCCCTAAACTTTTCTATTTACTTCAGCTTTAAAAAATCAGAGTTTGTCCTCGACTCATGTTTCTTTAAACCGGCCTCCTCAAAATACCCCTCCCCCCAAAAAAATAAAACAAACAAAAAAAAAACAAGAAAAAAACAAAAAACGTTTTTCTTCCGGGGGGCATCTGCGTCCGCTGGACCCTACTTGGTTTTCTTATCAGTATTCTCTGCGGAGCGCTGTCTGCGCAATTCAATTTGCTCTCTCTCTCTTTCTCTCTCTCTCTCTCTCTCTCTCTCTCTCTCTTTCTCTCTCTCCCTGCAGAGTCCCCCTCCTCCATGTTTGGTAAGATCTGGTGGTCCAGGGAGGAGCGGCAAATTGAATTGCGCAGACAGCGCTCCGCAGAGAATACTGATAAGAAAACCAAGCAGGGTACAGTGGACGCAGATGCCCCCCGGAAGAAAAACGTTTTTTGTTTTTTTCTTGTTTTTTTTTTGTTTGTTTTATTTTTTTGGGGGGAGGGGTATTTTGAGGAGGCCGGTTTAAAGAAACATGAGTCGAGGACAAACTCTGATTTTTTAAAGCTGAAGTAAATAGAAAAGTTTAGGGAATTAGAATTGGGGGTTATCATAAGCTATAACCGTGTGTTAGGGAATAGGGTACCAGTATGGAAACTGTAGGTGGTGACGTGGAGAAGGGTGGGGGTTTGATATGCCCATAAATAATTGTATAGAAATGGTGGACTTTTTGTTCTACACCATTGCAGCAGCAGATTTCGCCTATAAATTATTTTGTCGATTCAGGGTTAAGCGAGACGTTGGCGGTGATGGTTGAGTCCTGGTGAGTGAAAGCGATGGTGTAACCCAGCACGAGGGATTCAGCGGTTGAATCTGGTGGTCAGGGCATCATTAGCTTTGTGAGTTTCTCCAAAACTAGTTGAGAAGTGAGTAAACTAAGTCCAAGAATTTCTGTGATTAAAAAAATTTCTCCGAAGTAATAGCTCTATAGAAGTGTCCTGGCCAACAGTGAATTTATTCTCCTGTCTGTAAATATCACACGCAATTAGAAAATAAGAATGATTGGCTCATTGTTCATAATAATTTAAAAAAAATGTGGTTGGGTCATTATTCCTTATTATGCTTTTAGATGTGGTGGTGTTATAGGCCCTGATCAGGTTGTAAAGGGTTGTAGAGTTATTGGTCCTGATCATGTTGTAAAGCGTAATAGAGTTATTGGCCCTGATAGTGTTGTAAAGGGTGGTAGAGTTATTGGTCCTGATCATTATTGTAAAAGGGTGGTAGAGTTACTGGCCCTGATCATGTTGTAAAGGGTGGTAGAATTTTCTGGCCCTGGTCATTATTGTAAAGGGTGGTAGAGTTATTGGCCCTGATCATGTTGTAAAGGGTGGTAGAATTATTGGTCCTGATCATGTTGTAAAGGGTGGTGGTGTTATTGGTCCTGATCATGTTGTAAAGGGTGGTAGAGTTATTGGCCCTGATCATATTGTAAAGGGTGGTAGAGTTGTTGGCCCTGATCATATTGTAAAGGGTGGTAGAGTTATTGGCCCTGATCATGTTGTAAAGGGTGGTAGAGTTATTGGCCCTGATCATATTGTAAAGGGTGGTGGGGTTTTTGGTTCTGATCAAATTCTTCTAGGATACCTCACCGCATAATTATTACATAGACAGCAGAGTGAGTTGATTAAGCCACTCTAGCCTGGCCGCCTGCTGAGAGGGGAGCTGTGGGTGAAACCTGGCGATTCTTGAGGACCCTCAGCCAAACCGCTGCCGGCACCTCTCACTCTGCTCCTCCTATGGCCCTCAAACTGCTCTCGTCCACCGTCTTTGATTTATCTCTTTCACGCTGGCGCTTTATTAGTTTTCCCGATTCTTGCTCTAATGCGGTTGATATGTTGTAAAAACCTGCATGATTGTGTCCGCGATTGATGGATTATTCTCTTTCTTGCCTTGCTTCATCATACTTTTTTTTCTCTGAATCTGTTTTTATGTATTCCTCTTTTTTAAAATCCCGCCATCAGTTTTTGTCTGTTTGTCTGTCTCTGTCCCTGTCTCTCTCAGTTTCTTTGTCTCTCTTTCTATTTCTCCATCTGTATCTCTCTGTACAGTTTCTTTTTTTAATCCCTCCCTATCTCTTCACCTCTCTCTCTCTCTCTCTCTCTCTCTCTCTCTCTTTACTCTCTCTTTGGTCTTGCTTGTTTTGCTGTGGGTAGCTCTGTCTGCCCCTCACTCAGCCTGTTTATAATATAAGCCCGCAGAACCATTCTCCACCCCTCTGCCTGTCTATGGCTTTAAAATATTAATAATAACCCCCCGTTCAAAGTTTACACAGTTAAGAAAGTTAATACATTTTCATCGATTATCGTAGCCGCTAGGGGGGATCCATTTGAAAATAAATCGAGGAGTGGTGAAAAAAAAGAGTTGATCAAAGGAGGAAGCTTCTATAGGAGTTGTAAAGATCACCTAGTGTGATGGACACAATACGCACAGACATCATGCAAACACCAATAAACAGAAACATGCTTCTGAAGCAGTAGGTCTAGGGGCAGAACAATAGACAGATAGATCAGTGCTTGGAGCCACAACAATATGCACCCTAAGTCGAGGAAACAATAACGCAGAGTAAAAACGAAAACACGAGAGGAACAGAAACTCTCTTCCCACCACCACCCCCAACCCCTTTCTTTTTGTCTTTCTTGAATGCTTGAACCGGTATAACTTTAAAAAAAATGAAGACAGCCACGCTCACAGCCGAAAGTTACAATAAGAAGATAGATAGGCATTCGGAGAATGAGCAAGAGAAAGAGACGGCGAGAGAGAGAGAGAGAGAGAGAGAGAGAGAGAGAGAGAGAGAGAGAGAGAGAGAAAGAGAGAGACAACGGCAGAAAAAGAGAGAGAGAAAGAGAGAGAGACTGAAACGGAGACAGAGACAGAAAGAGACTGAGAGAGAGAGAGAGAGAGATAAAGAAAGAGAGAGAAAGAGAGAGAAAGTGTGAGAGAGATCCACACTAATAGAGAGGGGCAGATTACAAAAAAATAACAACAACAGATACAAAGTCAGGATAAGGACTATTGATGGCGAAAAAAGGAACGAGGAGAAAAGGCGGATTTGATGACTATATCGCATTGTCTGGGGTATTGCAGGAAAGATCGAGAATTTGAGAGGAGAACACGATCTAGAGGAACATGGAAGCCGAGGAAGCCTGATGTGCGACCAAACCAAAAGTAGGAATCAGGCAGGAAGGCACGCGTCGGCCCATCGCTATCCAAGTGGTATCGATCCAGGAAAGGGGCGTTGCTATGGCAACCAGCTATCGATCGCACCCATCGGATATACAGGGAAGCGAGGGAGTAGGTATCGCGCGGGGCGGGAGGTGGGAGGGGAAAAGGGGGAGGAGGGGAAAAGAGGGAGAGAGTAGAAAGAGGAAGAATGTCGAACGACAGAGAGGTTTCACTCTACTGCGGTCTGCTGCTGCTGCTGCTGCTGCTGTTGTTGTTGCTGCTGTGTAAATGAATCCTTGCACGTGCGGTGAGCGAGCGAGCGTGTGTGAGTGAGTGAGTGAATGAGGGAGGGAGAGATTGAGGGAAAAAAGGAGATAGAGTGAAAGGAGGGGAAATGAGGAAAGGAGAAAAATTGAGGGAGGAACAGAGAGGTAGAGAGAGTTTGAGATGTAAACAGATTGGAAAAAAGAGATGAAGTAAAGAAGAAGAAGAAAAAAGAAGAAGAAGGAGAAGAAGAAGAAGAAGAAGAAGAAGAAGAAGAAGAAGAAGAAGAAGAAGAAGAAGAAGAAGAAGAAGAAGAAGAAGAAGAAGAAGAAGAAGAAGAAGAAGACAGAAGAAGAAGAAGAGAGAGAGAGAGAGAGAGAGAGAGAGAGAGAGAGAGAGGAAGATAAAGGAAGAGAGAGAGAGAGAGAGAGAGAGAGAGAGAGAGAGAGAGAGAGAGAGAGAAAGAATGAGAGGGGGGAGGAGGGAGAGACGTAATAGAACTGCACAGACAAATCAAACTTTAGAGGATTGCTGAGTTCCTAAAAAGATAAAAATAACCGCCCCTGATGTGCGTGAGCTGTACAGAGCTGTTTGGAGAGGGGGCACAACCCTGGGGCTACCGGGTTACTCTTTGATGGGGGAAGATGGGGGGCGGTGTGGAAGTGGGGATGGGATGGGGGCTAGAGAGCTATTGTTTTGTTATGTTTTGGTTATTTTGTTATTGCCTATTCGGGAAATAGTCTGGTTGGGTAAACAGAAATGTTTGGGTGTCCGGGCTGACTATTTATTACCCGGGACAATGAGGCACAGGGAGATGTCGACGTGTATGTCAGGAAGGCGTCTTAAGCAGTTTGGTTGCATGAGTTTGCAGGGTGGAGGGGGTATATGAGCTGAGTGATATGTTGTAAAGGGTTTGGTCTGGTTTCTGGTGGTTGTGGTGGTTGTGGTTGTTGGTTTTGGTGCTGGTGGTGGTTGTGATGGTGGGGATGGTTGCAGTGGTGACTGTTGTGGTAATGGTTGTGGTCGTAGCGGTGGTGGCTGCGTTGTGGTGGTGGTGCTCGTGGTTTGACGTTCACTCAGTCAATACTGAGGATGATGTTGTTGAAGAGTAGGGAAGTTCGTCGGATGGTTGGTTGAAGTTGTAACGCCCAGCAACACACGTAGGCTAAAGTTGAGTTGAGTAGGTTTAACGTCTACCGTCAGCACAATATAAGCCATATTGCGGACTGGCTCCAAGTCTGACGTCTGACACTTTTTATGTGCTGCTACACACGAGACACGGCGGGGATACCATAACTTCTGTTTCCACCGGTCACATTAAACTGCCACCGACCCAGTCAGTAAAGGGCTAAATCTCCATGGCTCAAACCACGGACCTCCTGCATAAGAACCCGAGCTAGGCTATGTTTTGGATGTGTTTGACACACATCCAAAACATAGCCTAGCTCGGCTTCTACCACTTGAGTCAGTTTACCCTCTATTGTTTCTCTCCAACAGAGAGTAAATCTAGTTCACATTTTCTTGCAGTGTGATGTCCTAAGTGCTCAGTCCATGTTTTGCGGTTTTGAGTTGTGTGATTACGTTTATAATTATAAGACCACAGGCCTCTGGGTATTCAATGCTTTCAGTTCAGCAGAGAATCGAACCGGTCACCTATTGAAAAGAAACTAGGCGCTCTACATTTACCATTGAGCCGTCTCGTCTGCTTAAAGGTCTTATTTTGTAGCTTAAACTTACATAGTGGCGTCGTGTTTATATCTTGTCCAAAGGTTGTTCATCATCATCCGGGTGCCGTCTCCTTGCGAAGGTTGGCTGCAATGGCCCTCCATTGACATATTATGTCCTGCGCAAGTCGCTGGCACTGCACCAGCGAGTAGCACGTCCATTCTGCTTAACCCCGATCCAATAAGTGCGAAAACGAGAAGGAAAGATCTTAGAATATGTACATGGAAAGTAAGAACACTAAACGAACCAGAGAAACTGACAAACCTAGTGCAGGAAGCAAAATATATGAACACAGACTTGTTGGGCGTGTGTGAAACTAGATGGACAGATTCAGGATGTGCACACAAAGGTTGTTACCTTGCAAAATATCACGTACAGTTAAAGTTTGATTTATAAGGAATGGCAGTTTTAACCTTTGTGAAAAACAAACAAAAAACAAACAAAACAAAAAAAAGACGAAAAAGACCAAAGAATGCTGGAGTCAATGAGAGCATCCCATGAAATCCCGACAATGGGAAATTGTTAATAACAATAATGTTGTTGCTGTCCCGCCAAAAATTGAAGGCCACACGCATACATGGTCAGTGAGGCATCCAAATCCGTACGTTTACGTGCAAAATCCGACTCAGTCTGCGCCGAGCCTTAGACTCCATTCATTGGTCGCCCGGTTGTCTACCTTTCATCTTAGATAAGGAACAAAGTGCAGTATTGATGACCTCGGGACAAAGGAAGCTGGAGAATCGCTTGAATAGAAGTAAGAGTATTCTTTTACAGCTCTCAGCATAAACCTAAAGAGACATTGCTTTTGAGTACTCGACACACAGTCTAAAGTGAACCGAAGAAATGTTTCGACTGAGGAAGCAACCTTAAATTCTTTCGGAAGATAGAAAACATTTTTAGTCTTTTTTATGCTTTCAAAGTTGCAACTGAGGAAACGCTATAACGTGCTCTCTAAGTCCGAGATGAACTTATGAGACGTTACAACTGAGGAAACGACATAAAGTACTTTCTTAGAGATGAACTTATGAGACGTTACAACTAAGAAAACGACAAAAATTACTTTCTTAGAGATGAACTTATGAGACGTTACAACTAAGAAAACGACAAAAATTACTTTCTTAGAGATGAACTTATGAGACGTTACAACTAAGAAAACGACAAAAATTACTTTCTTAGAGATGAACTTATGAGACGTTACAACCGATGTCGGCTTCAGATAAAAAACAATTATTTTCCCAGCAGCGCGGATTCTATCTGATGTCAAGATGCCACAGGAGACAGGAAGTGAATAGAATGAGCCACGAGTCCTTCCGCCCGAGTGCGCATGTCTGCTTGAGTTTGCTGAACAAACGAGCTTCGATCGAGATGCCTGAATGTCGCCTCTAGTAAATCGAACGGCAGGCTGGTTTCAATAGGACTGAGTTGAAATACTTAGGCCTGAATGCATTAAGACCTTGTCATGTTGCCCTATCATTAAAACAGATAATAATAATAATAATAATAATAATAATAATAATAATAATAATAAAAATAATAATAGTAATAAAAGTACTAAAAAAATAGTATCATTATCATAACTATCATAATCGTTTTATTGCTGTTACTGTTGTTGTTGCTATTGCTGTTGTTGGTTGTTTTTATTATGAGTTTTTGTTGGTTTTCTATCATGGTATCATTCTGTTTGTAGTTTTGAAAAATCCTTGTAGCATCATCTTCATAATTTTTTATGTGCCTGCCACAAATTATATTTCCATCAAGTCTTGCGCTCACGATTCTTGCATTTTTACACCAGGAGAATGTAACTATTTATCTATATATTCGTATGTCCTCAATCTATACCAGATAGCACAAAAAGCTTTAAATGCAATGTTTTACTTTATTCAAACAGCACAAAATTGAAATCGGTTCTATTAGAGCTGTATGAGTAAGTTCGAAGCTGTTTTAATGATAGGGCAACATGACAAGGTCTTAATGCATTCAGGCTCAAGTATTTCAACTCAGTCCTATTGAAACCAGCCTGCCGTTCGATTTACTGGAGGCGACATTCAGGCATCTCGATCGAAGCTCGTTTGTTCAGCAAACTCAAGCAGACATGCGCACTCGGGCGGAAGGTTTCGTGGCTCATTCTATTCACTTCCTGTCTCCTGTGGCATCTTGACATCAGATGGAATCCGGGCTGCTGGGAAAATAATTGTTTTTTATCTGAAGCCGACATCGGTTGTAACGTCTCATAAGTTCATAACAACAACAACAACAACAACAACAACAACAATCACAACAACATCATCATCACACCACTAGAAAAAGCAGGAGCTCGACAGCTATGACAAGGTGTAGATCTGTACTGTTACAAGCAGATTTCAGGAATACGACAGCAGCTATTTCTGCGCGGTAAACTATCGGCAAAGCGTTCGGTGTCGTGGCCCACCCAGCTCTGCTCGGCACATTCTAAGAGGCTTTGAGGGGGCTCTGGCTTCAGGATGCACTGTATGGGCCAGGCATGGAACATGCTGCACGCGACAGAGCAAGGCTTTGCTACCCGATACAGCCCACGTATTGGCAGCACTGCTCACACGCTGTGGAGGATGAATGGTCAAAGTGGTAGAGCGTGAATCTCCTAATGAATCGGGAAGTCCCTGGTTCGGAACCCACTGTCAGCGCGAAATATATTTGTACGATTTCGTCACCTATTTGATGGTTCGGTATCAGTATAATGTGACCTGTTGAGACAGGAGTCATTGTATCCACAAATTGTGGCAGCACGTAAACGTTGTTAGACGTTAGTCTTGGGAGCCGCCCACAATATAGCCTACTTCTGGCGTTATATTTAACAAAACCTCACTCGCATAACCCTTGTGTTTGAGGTTGTCTGTGACTTGTAGGTGCAGCTTAAAACGAGTGTGTGTGGCTGTAGGTGACTTTTTGCTTCGTCCTCTACATTTGTATATTAAATTTATGATTAAGTACTTTGCTTGGGCCTCCTCATGTGTGTTTTTTTAGGTGAGTTTGTTCGCTGGGCCTCTATCTCTCTATATGTGTGTGTGTTTGTGTGTGTGGTCGTATGTGACTTTGTTCACTGGGCCTCCATCTGCGTGTAAGGTTGTAGGTAACTTTGTTGGGCCTCTATATGTGTGTGATTGTAGCCTGTGGAGCCTCTCTCTGTGTCAGGTAGAGAGACAAGAGATAGAGGAGAGACGGGGAGATAGGGATAGAGAGAGGGAGAAAGAGAAAGAGGGGGGAAGAGAGAGGGAGAGAGACTGAGAGAGAGGGTGAGAAAGGGAGAGAGATGGGAGAGAGAGGGGGGAGCGAGAGGGAAAGAGACAGAGAGAGAGAGATAGAGAGAGAGAGAGATAGAGAGACTGAAGAAAATAGAGATAGCCAAATGAACAGAAGGTGGAGCCGCTCCTAGGGATTCCACCCTCCAGGAAATTTTGTTTTAGTTTTATTTGTGCCAACTTGGGAGAAATAGCATTTGCATCACGCCACTGATTCAGGCACAATTAAAGGCTAATTGAAAACGATGCGACACTTGTTTCATGAATTTTTGGGGAATAGAGAAGATGGTTTCAGTGGTAAAGAATACTACCTTTCAGTCAGGTATTGGAAAAAAGGGGGGCTAAAACAGAAGTGTGGGTTGAAGTGATAAATTAAGAGATGTTTTAACGACCTGAGAAATTGTAGTTGTAGTGGAGTTGGATTAACGTCCAACATCAGGACTATACAGTCTGTATTGTGGACGGAACCCAAGACTGACATCTGACAATCTCGAAACAGGAGGGGGATACCATGACTCCTGTTCCAGTCGGTAACATTACACTGACACAGACCCAACCAGTAGGGAGCGAAATCGCCAGGGCTTGAATCACGGACCCTTTTTTGTCGGAAGCTATTGGCATACATTAGGTGCTCGAGATAAAACATTTTAAAAGCTGTTCGTTATTTGTGATTAAAAATCATGCATATGATAGCAGAGAGGGAGAAATAAAAATAAAAATAAATAAATAAAAAATAAAATTTGAGAAGCAAAAAAAATCCAATAAGTTTAGAAATGATCCTAGCTTGTCATCTTGTCAGTTCTTGAGAGGAGGATGAGAAGGATGGAAAAGAAAAGGCAACATCTAATTAGAAAAAAACCTGTCCTGTCTGTGGTTCCTGGCAGAATCACAGTAAAAGATTGGGCCTGAAAAGGCAAAGGGTGAGATCAGGAGGAAAATGAACATCGGATGTACCAGAAATAGAAGATGGATGACAGAGTTGAGGTCGAGATCCAAGTAATAACAACATCAAATACCATAGACTGTTTTACGTTACATTGATTTAAAGATTGTTGACATTATTAACAACCTAGTTAATAGTTTTTGTCTATTTGAAAAACTTTGAAATCTAATAACAATCGGCACTTGTAAATAACTGTTTCTCTGGAGTATTTAGTTCTTGTTTCTAAGGAAAACGGGTTTATGAAGTAAAAATTGCATTTGCTCGGTGGGTATAGCTATTGGCATACATTAGGTGCTCGAGATAAAACATTTTAAAAGCTGTTCGTTATTTGTGATTAAAAATCATGCATATGATAGCAGAGAGGGAGAGAGAAAGGGCGAGAGAGAGAGAGAGAGAGAGAGAGAGAGAGAGAGAGAGAAATAAACGGAAAACAAATATGGGACAAGCAAAGAGGGGCAGACAGAAAAACAGACATAAAGAATGCTGTAACTATGGTGTTGTATTGTACATTATCAATAGGGGTGTGTAAGAGGAGGAGGAAAGAGAAAGACGAAACCGGGGGTGATTGGGGGGGGGGGCGAATGAGTAAGAGGAATTTTTGGTGTGTTGCTAAATCCCTACTATTATTATCTGCTACATTGTGGACATTTCTCAAGGTTTGACAATTGTATGTGCTGCTACACAAAGACCATGCGAAGGTACGTACCAAGAGACCTGTCTCAATTGGTCATAATAATAATTATTATTATAATGAAACCAACGAGACCAGTAGGGGACGACATCGGAAAGCCAAGATTCGACTGAGTTTTGAACCAGTCATCTATGGTTCGGATTGGATCCTGTGCGGAATGTTGGGGGTTCAAATCTAGCTCCAGCCGCCCTTTTATTACTATCTACTAGTTGGGTCGAAGTCAGTGTAATGTGTCCAGTAAATACTGGATACGCCAGTCTGTGATCCCGTCGCCGTAAAGGATCTGCATTGAGATCTAGTTCAAGTTAAGCGTTTATATAATTCGGTCCTGTCTAGAGAATCAAATTCCAATTTTGTCAGAATATTTTTATGTATCCATTATTTCAAGATGTACCCTCAGTCTGTCTTTTTACTTTCCAATTTCTCTTTTTCTTTCTACACAGTTGATTATGTTGTTTTTCGTTGTTTGCCTATTTCTTTGTCTGAGTGCCTTCTTTTTTGTATTTTTATCTCACCCTCTCTTGTCTCTTTACCTTCCTCTCTTCCTCTGTCTCCTCCTCTCTTTTTTCCTCTCTCTCTGTCTCTCTCTATCTCTCTCACGTTCTCTATCTCTCTCTCTCTCCTTCTTTGCTTGGTGGTAATCGATTTTGAATCTAATAAAGTAACGCATATTTATGGGTTTTTTAGCCGAACATCAACTTTATTAATACATGGAACAAATAGAACTAACAAACATAACTAATTGAAGGCTACACAGTCTGTTTGCCTGTAACGTAAACAGTCTACAGGAGTCAGTGAACTCGGCACGACCTTGACCCCTTACGGAGGCCAAACAAATACATAATTTTGGTTTCGGTTATGTGAAGTAACTTGAAAAAACCTACTAAAAACTCAGTTTATAAATTATTCTAAATGCACCGAATTTTTGGGGACAAAGGAAGTCGCGTCTACGTAAAGCTAGTCTGTAAGCGTCAACATGTAGGAATTTTTTTCCTCAGCATTTTATAACCCTTGATTTATTTAATTAGACCAAATTTTTCTCTCTCACAAGAATATAATTCATCCTGGATTTTCTGATTTAGTTCGTTGTGGCTCTTGAGTGTATTTACTATGGGCATAGCCTACTTACAAAAACAGTGAAACATATTAAAACACACCCTACACAAAAAGAATTGTGTTTTTGTTGTTGATGATTACGATGACGACGATTATGATGATGTTCTTCTTCTTCTTCTTCTTCTTCTTCTTCTTCTTCTTCTTCTTCTTCTTCTTCTTCTTCTTCTTCTTCTTCTTCTTCTTCTTCTTCTTCTTCTTCTTCTTCTTTTTCCTCTTCGTCTATTTCGTTTCCTCTCCGTTTCCGTTTTCTTGGTGTTTTTATTTTCAACCTCACTTTTTGAACTTACCATCCTTCTTTCTCAATCCTTTTTTTCCGTTTTGTCCCCTCACCCTGCAAAACCTTAAAGCTAAACCCCGCACTTCACCTTTTCTCCTTATTTTCTAACAATTTTCTACCTACCAACCTGGAGAAAAAAAAAACAACAAAAACGTTCCAATTAGTTTTTTTGGCAACGTTACCTTTTTCCCGGTCGCCCTTCGACCAATTCAGTTTTCGTGGTCTGAAGCAGACAAGCCTAACTTGTCCTGACACATGCGGTCAGCCTGTTACTCCCACTGACCAGCGGTCCAACTAATCGATGGCAGCGTCCACTTCTCAGGCCACTGGCGACCAGTCCAGGAATGGACAGCTGTTTGCTCACCACTTGCCCTCTCATGAGCGGTGTTAGTCTCCCTTGCTTGTCCGGCGACTTCAGGGTAGTGACTGTAGCTCTGTGCTGGCCTTTTATGGAGAGGGAGAGCGAGAGAGAGATAGCGAGATAGAGAGAGAGAAATAGAGAGAAAGAGAGAAAGAGAGAGAGAGAAATAGAGAGAGAGAGATAGAGATAGATAGAGAGAGAGAGGTAGAGGGAGCTGGAAAGGGAGATAAAGAGAGAAAGCGAGATATAGAAAGAAACTTCGATGATGTTACATAAGATTTCCCGATACTTCTTTAGAACTCAAGAGGCTCATTGTGTCTCTACAAGATTCTATTAGATCTCACGAAAATTCGTCAAGTTTCATAAGGCTACTTGCCGCTTTATTGGACTGTTAACAAAACGGACCTAACAAAACAAACAAACAAACAAAAAAGTACCCAACTACAACAGCTATTTTAACACATTTTTACAGCAGATCCATAGGGCTTTGTCTTAACCATATTTTAAATGATTGTATTAAAGTTTGTGGGCTTTTAAAAATGGCAGAGGATATTTGTACAATGTGGTTCTAATTGCCCTGAAGCTATTTGCACCCTGTGACGTCACCAGGTCAACTGTTTTAGCCCGTAGTTTTTTTTCTCTAACTCAAGACTGAAAAGGCAGCCTATGTACATGAACTTTAATAGACATCGTCTGGGTAAGAAAAAATACGAAAAAAGTCTGACAACGCAAAGGACTTGGTTTGGAACTCAGCTTTATACTGGGAGGGGTCAAATGGCTTAAGTGGTAGAGCGTTGGTCTTCGGACAGGGGGGTTCGCGGTTCGAATCCCATCCAAGATGTAATCCTCCTTCGCCCCCTGTAACCGGTTCGGTCGGTGACAGTATAATGTGGAGGGAGAGACATAAGTCCAGATCACCCTACCCTGTCTCGTGTGTGGCATCACATAAAATTGTCAGACGACGGTTTTAGGGCCCGTACACAATATAGCTTATAATAGCGCTGACCTTAAACCAACTCAACCCAACTCAACCTTTATAGAGAGAGAGAGAGATATTGAGAGAGATAGAGAGATACGTACGAATCTATTCAACCAAAGATTATCGGTGCACGCTTAGTTAACAAAGGGGGACAGGACGACCTGTCGCAAGTAGTAGAGCTTTCACTTGCTATTTGACACATCCATGTTCTAACCCACGGTAGGGTAAATCTATTTTATCTAATTTCGCCCCCCCCCCTTCCCAGATTTTAGTGTTGTGACCCGTCGCCCAAAAGGATAATCCTTGGAACATTAAAAACGATAAATTAAGAACATGCCCTACAAAGAACGTATGTTAGACCTGCATCACATCTTCAGTTACTTGCTTTCTCCAATAACATACGCACATTATACATGAAAGCCTTTGTAAAACACCGAGTGCTAGATCTTATGAGTGGCTTAGTGGTCTTAGAAGACATTTAACTCAAAGATGCAGATAGATAGATAGAGAGAGAGAGAGAGAGAGAGGGAGGGAGAGAGGGAGAGAGAGAGGGCG
>RQTK01000432.1:136251-157100 GCA_003991915.1 Elysia chlorotica
AATATATTGCATTTATATAGCGCACTTCCATGAACAATCATGCTCAGTGCGCTTAACAATGCCCATTATCACATGTACAATAGAAAAATAATCATATAATGTTGACACAATACAATATTACATTCAAAAGCCACAAGCAATCATTATAGGTATTTACAAGTTTCACCGGTTCAATTTTAATCGTCAAAAAGGTAGAACTTAAGCATGCATTTGAAAATGTCCAAGGACGGTGCTTCCATAATGTATTTGGGAAGGTTGTTCCATACTTTTGGACCGAGATGGTAAAAAGACAAGGAGAAGGGTGATCTTGTTGCATGGACTGGGAGAAGAGTGAATCTTGTTGGAATGGAGAGAAAGGGTAGAGGATGGAATTTGGAAACTTATTGAAGTTGTTGAAGGACAAATGATGGAAATTTTTGTGGAGGGACCGGATATAATTTGTAATGCGGTTAAAGTTGTTAGAAGAGAAATTATGGAGGATGGAAATATTTAAATTAGTCAACATTGTTGGAGGAAAAAAGATGGAAGGTGGGTGGCATTATTTTGAAATATTTTAGAATTGCTTGGAGAATCAATTTGCAATACAGATTGTTTCCCTAAATATTGAGATTTTTAAAATAAATCACTTATACAGTTACACATTTTGGATATATTACTCTGTACGCCCCCAAAAGTTACCTTGATTTTAAAGCTCTGGCGGTTGTTAAGTGGTTCTAGGATTCTTATTCATCCAGACAAGATTTAGGCCTTTTGAGTACTTTAATACCATGCAATGAACGTCAGTCCCTATGACGCTCTGTAGTCCATCACCTGTTATGTAGGTGAAGCCTGAACGCTGTAAATCCTCGCCAGCTGATCATTGATATGTCTAAGTGAAAACTCGCAGCGCCAGTTTTCCAATTAGCTGCACTGATCGAAGCCCGTGTTGTAAGTGAGAAGTTACACTGTGTGTGGGAGCGGGCTTCAGGCATCTGGAGCTTCTACCAGGGCGTTAGCTTCGTTATTCTGGGTTAATCGCCATCTAGTGAAATTCCAGTGATTCTTTTCTTTCTTTTCCAACTTAAAACTTAATACCTGGCTCTAAGATGTGATGCTTGTTTTAAAAAAAATATCACCATGATAATCTTGTTTTGAGTGGTACGTGTATTTTTAACAGAAGTGTAGGTAGGACCAACGGGGAAACTAATGGAGAGAGATAGAGTTTGAGAGAGAGAGAGAGAGAGAGAGAGAGAGAGAGAGAGATATAGAGAGAGAGACGTAAGGAAGTGTAAGTGAAGGGCTTATGTACAGTAAAAAAAGCATGTGAATTTTATAAACACTAGTAACAATAACAGCAACAACAACAACAACAACAACAACAACAACAACAACAACTACAACAAAATAATTACTTAAAGCATTGCCTAACTTTCTTTATCTTTTGATATGTAAAAACCCAGTAGATTTTTCGGTACCAAAATAATAGTATACGCCTCTTTACATAGAAAAGAGTGCCCTTAGGTAATTCGATAGAGCTTTTGACTGGTAAGTAGAAAATCCCTGGTTCAAATTTCAGCTTGAAGTGTTTTTTTAAAACTCGCCATTAACATTAAAAATAGACATCAAAATGGTTGCATTTCTAGATGAACTGTAAATATCTTATAAAGATCTTTAGGCTTCAACTCAGTTTGTTAACACGATGATTGTTCAACTCGGAGTTTGATGAATATTCTACTCAGAACGCTAAGTATTATTTTTTTAACTCATTGCGTTAAACAAGATGATTTGCAAAACGCTTAACGTTAAACACGATGATTTTCAAAACACATAACGTTAAATACGATGATTTACAAAACGTTTAACCTTAAACACGATGATTTACAAAACGTTTAACCTTAAACACGATGCTTTTCAAGATGCTGAACGTTAAAGACTATGATTTCTCAACTCATAGCGTTAAAAGCGATGATATGCATGCAAAACGCATTACGGTAAATACAATAATTTACATATTGCATAACGTTAAACACGATAATTTACTAAACGCATAACGTTAAACATGATGATTTACAAAACGCATAACGTTAAACACGACGCTTTCTCAACTCAAAACGTTGAAAGCGATGATCTGCAAAACTCTTAACGCCAAACTTATATACATAAACACTATCATTTTTGTCTAAAGCTCCTAACGGCAAGGGAGACAACTGAGTAAAAAACGAATATTGATTTGCCATAATAACAGAGAAAGGAAGATGGCATAACTCTCGCTTTGTACTTGGTGCATCAGCACCCGCATATATATACAAAGAACCGGCACTAGGTCTACATGATTCTCTCTGCCTAGCTGGGGTTATCGACCCTAGGAGTAGGAACTCTTTAGAGCAAAGTTCACTACAGGTAACTATAATTCTCAACCTACAACGTGTGATTACTGCATTCTTTAATAAGACCCCGGACTCAATCTCCGTACTCTTCCCGCCTCTGTGGTGTAAGAGAACATGTCCCAGTCCACGACAACTGGGATGTGTCTTCGAAGTGCCTGGGGTGAACGAACTGTTGCGTTCTCTAGTTTGAATACCATCAGGTGCATTCTGTATTTATGTCACTCACCACGCACTTTTGTTCAGGCAATAATAACTCACACACAGTGCAGGCTTCTTAAGCTTTGAAGTTTTTTTTAATCCAGATACAAAGGCACCTGGATGTTAGTAAATCGCTAGGGGGTAAAATAGACTCAATGGTAAAAACATGGGGAGAGAGTAATGCTAGGTCTTTCAAAGGAAGTTCGAACTCGTACTATGGACCAACGGTAGAGCGTTGGTCTCCAAATAGAGAAGTGTCCCGTTCGAAAACAACGATTGGTAAAAAATGTATGTGTCTGATTTCGTCCCTTAGTGGTTGGGTAGGTCACAGTATAAGATGATCTGCTGAGACAGAAGTCTAGGTCCACCAACAATGTTTCTGTGTGGAACAACGTAAAACTGTCAGAGGTTAGTCTTGGGGCTCGTCTACAATATAGCCTATGTAATGCTGGTACTGGACGATAAACAATCAACTGCTCATAAGCCTCCACTCCATCTGAGTTTCCACCCTTTTTTTAGGCCCCACACAGTTTTTCATTCTAGCTCGAACAAAATAGGAACCTTCCTTCTAATCCCCCCACCCAAGGAAAAAATAAAACATTTTTTCCTCGTCGTTTGTTGTTTCCTTCCCGCCTTCAGTATTAATTTTTATTCTTAACTCTTCAACTATTCCTTGTGAGTAGTAAAGACTAGACGCGCTGACGTCAGAGACCGAACGTCAATAGTGTTTAAGCGACGTGGTTTTCCCGAAGCCTGCCCCAGGCGCCCTGTCCACAGCCGGGCAAGTTTGAGGAGTGAGCCCGTCAGACCAGGTCTGCTGCAGGAAACAAACTTGTCAGGTAAAGCTCCTCAAGGGGACAGGCCGGAGAGCGACGGCTTCTTCTAGGATTTCCAAGAGGATTTCCATTTTTCTTAACAGTATTTTATTTTTAACAATGATCTGGAGGTTGTACAAGTAGTGAACGTGCTTAGAAAATATTGGATCTCCTTATCTAAGCGTTTTAACCTTTATATAACATCACAAAAGAAAAAAAGTACTATCATAAAAATAATTTATGTTTATTCATTTTTTTCTGTTTCCGAAAAAATTCCTCTAGGGTATCGGTACTTTTCCAGGAATCCAACCATGGGACGCAGTAATCTTATGTTAATCAAATCTCGAAACTCGTGCTCTTTAACCCGGCGCGCTACCTAATCATCCATTCTTAATTATTTCCTAGTTGTTGGTGTTTTTACAGTCTTCAAAATCCATAGAAATACCACAGACACCTTTGTAATTCTCCCTCAATTTTACTGCGCCGTAAAGGGTTGAGATGTAGTCTTTTATCACCGTTTCTCTATCTATAATGCATTTTCTGGGCCTTAAACTCAATAAACGGCCACAGATTTGGCCATAATGAAAGCAGACATTAATAATTTATTCACAACTGCACAGCGTAGTCTTGACTCTGTGTACGGTGACCTGGTCTATAAATCTTCTTAAATCCTTCCATGAAGGTTTGGAGCTGTGTTTTACACCCAACAACGGCTGGCAATAGATTTTCTTACATAATATATTATGCCAGCGGATCCTTTTCACCCCATTTAATTTTGTCCCTTTATCTCTCTTTGTCTCACTATCTTAATCTTTCTGTTGATATAATTATGTGCGCCTTTCTCTGCCTCTGTCTCCGTCTCTGTGTTTGTCTCTGTCTCTGCTCTATGTCTCTCTCACCCCTCTGTCTTTTTTACTCTGTCTCCCTCTCTCTCTCCCCTTCTCTCTCTCTCTCTCTCTCTCTCTCTCTCTCTCTCTTTCTCCCTCTCCCTTCTCTTTCTCTGTGCCAATTTTCCACTCACGCATAACACCTGTACAACTCCCTACATCTCCAGGCATTTGAAAGAATTATGAGGCCGCCTTTGTTTTAGGACGCACGGAATTCTGCAACCACCCGGGATTGTGAGCATTCCGACTCTTGTGGCACTCACCTCCCCCTCCCCTGTCCTCCTCTCCCCTCCCCTCCCAACGAGGCGTGTAACCCAAGCTGGATGAACGCAGCGCTTGGAGAACAAAGGATTCCTGTTTACTATTTCTCGCATGACTAGTAACTGGCTGATTGCGTGGTAAGGAAGAAGGTGTCGGTCTATGTGTGTTTCTATGTGTGTCAGTGAGTGTGTGTGTGTGGAGAGGGGGGAGTAGGGTAAGTCACCCGGAAGAGCACTCATACTCTCCTAAATGGGATGTTTCAGGTTCAAATCCCGATTGCTCTGTCTGGGTTCTAAAGACTTGTCCAATGCGCTAAAACGCTCCCTCATTCTTTCTTTCTTTCTTTCTTCTCTCTCACGCACCCACAAGATCACTCTCTCTCCCTCTCTTCCCCTCTCTCATTTATCTATATCATTCTGTCTCTCACTAATTCTCGCCCCACCTCTTTTCTCCCCATCCCTGTCTCTCTGTCTGTCTGTCTGTCTGTCTGTCTGTCTGTCTGTCTGTCTGTCTGTCTGTCTCTCTCTCTCTTTCTCTCTCTCTCTCTCTCTCTCCGTGTTCAGACGTAAAATTGTCAAACTGAAATCCTGACAACCATTAATTTTATTATCTATGGTCATTTAGATATTTACAAAACGCCACTGGAACCATGCATGTCAGCTCGTTTTTATCATAAGTTCATTTTTATACAATAAACTGAGAACTATTGATTCATAAATTGATATCTCTTAAGCCGTATTGACTACTATATTGTGTTAACATTTCTTTTTAGCGTGTTGCTTTTTTGTCCTTTTGATATCTTTTTGAATTCCAACGAAATAACTTATAGTTATAAACGGAATGAGCACCAACGATTTCAGCAGTACTTTTGAAACTCTAGTTAGATTCTTCACAAAGAAAAATGTGACCGTCCCACTAGGCTGTCAACTTGTCTGTCTGTGTATTTTCTGTTTGCCTGTCTGTCAATTTGTCTTCCTCCATGCCTGTCTATCTATAAATCTGCTTGTATGTCAGAATATTTATTTGTATGTCTGTTTATAATTTTTCTTTCTGTTTGAACCTCTCTGTCTTTCTTTCTCTCCCCCGCTCTCTCTCTCTCTCTATCTCTCTTTAGGTCCCTTCCTCTCTACTTACGATAATTCTCGCAAACAACCCAAGGACTCTGTTGTGTTCGTTGCTTCAATTCTTGTTTCCTTCAAACCCTTCGCATCCGTCACGACCAATCAATAAGTATTAGGACTTAACGTATCGTGCGCTGGAAACATCCCTGGAACTTAGGGATGCACGAAGGGTGCCAGTCAACAAGCATCATCCAGGGATTTTCCTCTAGAGGATAAAAAAAACAACAACGAAAAATTAACGAAGAAAACAAAACAAATAGCAGTGGAAATAGGACCTCTCGGGGTTAAAGGCGTTAGAAAGTTAATTTATTCATAAATGTTTGTGGGGAGAAAGGCTTGGTCCATTGGTAAACGAAACTGTTTCTGTATAGGTGTTTCAAGTTGAACAGCGTTAGTCGTCCAGTCGGGAGTTCCCAGGTTCGAAACCCACTGTGAGTCAAACTTATTTCTCCGATTTCTCGCTCTACTGGTTGGGTTGGTGGCAACAAGTGACGCATTGTCGGCATCTCTAGCACTATCTCATTGGGTCCAATAGCGATCACTGACCTAGTTCTGTATAATGTGACCGACTGGACAGGAGTCCAGGTATCTTTGACATGTCTCTGTGTGGCAGCACGTAAACTTGTCAGACTTTAGCACTGTGCCCGACCAGAGTATATCATAAAGTTATACTGCTAAACAATTAACTCAATATCAGACTCAAGAAGTGCTCTTAATTCTCACAATACTCTTAACCTTGTTTACTAGAAATCACGAGGTATCAATAAAGACCTTTAAAAAGCAGTAATGATCTGAAGGACTTTATCAATGTTCTAAAACTTTTAACCCCCCCCCATTTTCTCCCCCTCCCTCTACACTGACATGTTTAAGTGCAAACTCAAATAGAGGAAATTAGATTTGCATCTGGTCTATAGAGAAGTATATATGTATATATTTTTGTACACAATCATTTCTTGGTAATAAACTACATTAAAATATCTAAACACCGAAGGGAACATGCGTACCAGGAAGATTCTAAAGATCCAGTAATTTGCTGTTGTAAGTCCCGAGGTGTATTTTAGTTCCAGAGGTGGGCAATTTTACATTGGAAGAAAAGTGGTATATTATTGAAAATCTCTGGGTGTTCTTGGTGTTGCGTTTTGGCTTTTATTTGTGTGTGTGTGTGTGTGCCTGTGTGTGTGTGTGTGTTTTAGTCTGGGTGCTTGAACAAAGTTAAAGTTTAGCGAGGGAAGAAAAAAAAACAGTAGTAGGAAAAATGCGATCATCCTCAGTTAAAATGACTACCTGTAGGACGTGTTTTTACGAAGGGCAAATTTTTTTTTTATCCTTGGTAATGCTGATGTATATTACCCTTTATTACTGAATAAAAATAGTTACTTATCACACACAAAAAAATACATTTATACCTATGCTACTACCTCGGTAATAGTCTACGTAATAACACATTTCTTTTTCTTTTTCGTTTCTGTGTTTTTTTTATACTTCGCCTATTTATAAAACATGAACCCTTTCCAAGTTCTCAAAAGATGGAGGTGAGAAGTCTAACAGACTCCAACAAAACCAAGCAAAAGGATTTACCATCGGGCTGCAATATGTTGTTTAGAGATTATTTGTTATGCTATGACGCTCAAAACATTCGCTATCCAAGATTAGGCAAAGTGGTGTAGGTTTTTAACAGCCAAAAAAATCGACAAAAATTGTAAATCCACCTCTCTCTCATCTCTCTCTCTCTTTGCCTGTCTATCGGTCTGTCTGTCTTTTGCCACTGGGATTACTTATAGATGAAAGAGGCAAATTGGAACGAGATTGGCAGCGGTTGAACGTGAAGTGAAACGTGACTCACTCACCGACAGACCCAGCAAGGAGAAGAAGGAGTGAGTGAGCGAGTATGTTCCTTGTCTTTCCTGCTCCTTCTCTCTATCCTGCCTGGTGTGGCGGGTGCTGCACGCTGGCTCGCTCGGCCTGGGCCTGGGATCGGGGATTTCCGCTGATGAAGGTTAAAGCTGGATCATCTAGACTTTGTTCCTGTGGAAGATTTCAGGGCAGATAAAAAAAAATGAAATTGTAAGTAATTAGTGGAAATTTCCGGAGTAAGCGAGTGTTCACTAGTGTTTCAATATTTTTGTGTCTTATCTCGATTTACGTCTTTACCGATGCTTTGTTGTTTCTGTTGTTCTTGATGTGCTTGTTGGTATTGCTGTTGTTGTTGTTGTTGTTGTTGTTGTTGTTGTTAATGTTGTTACTGTTGCTACATTTTGTTGTTGTTGCTGCAGCTGCTGTTGTTGTCGTTGCTACTAAATTTGATTTTGTTGTTGCTGTTACAGTAACCGTTGTTTTTGTTGTTGTTGTTGTTGTTGTTGTTGTTGTTGTTGTTGTTAATGCTACTGTTGTTGTTATCACTGCTGCTGTAGTTGTGTGTCTGCTACTTTTAATTTTGTTATTACTACTACCGTTGTTGCTGTTGGCTCCACTACTACTGTTATTGTTGTTGCTGTTGTTACTAATTATACTGTTGTCTTTGTTACTACTACTACTGCTGTGGTTGTTACATATACTGTCGTTGTTAAATCTACTAGCGTTGTTGCTGTTGGTACCACTACTACTACTACTGTTGTTGTTGTTGCTGCCGTTGATACAGAGTGATGCTAGCCCATGACATCGTCGCCTAAGTTTCCTGCCTGCATGGCCCCGCCAGGCTGCCACTTGCTCCTCTTGCCTGGAGGCTTCAGCAAAGTTTCTATAATGCCATATACATGACTGTAACAATGAAACTTCTGGTGGAAAAATTGAGTGTCTTTACTTTAAGCCATGGCCAAGTCACCGAATTGAAAGAAGTTAAAAGATTTTGGCACACCAAGGATAAAAGGGATTTTATTGCTGTTAAGTTTAAGCATAGATTTATCAAATTGATAGTTAGAGAGTAGTTTTCAACCCACACTGCAACATGTAAAATGTGCTATCTAAGAGCGCACTATTTTGGGATATTTTTTACAATATTATTTATCAATGATGACATTTTGATAACTTTTGTTGCTAAATAATAGGTGCGCAGCGCGATGCAAAGATGTTAAAAAATATAGCTCACTTTTATTCATGCTGCAAGTTTATGTATGTTTCGGTGCCTTTGCCTTCTATTTTTGTACGCTTCGCTTTAAGCCGATAAAACTATCATTTGACTGCTGTACTTTTTTCAGAACTGGAATGAAACAGCATCTCTACAAAGCCCGATACAAAATACGTTACGATTAGAAGATATAACCTCGAGGGGTGGAGTGTAGGGGTGCGGTAGCCCTAGGGTAGAACATCATTTCCAACGCAGGAGGTCCGTGGTTCGAAAACTGGCTATTTCGCCCCCTTTCTGGTTGGGTAGGCGTCAGTTTAATGGGACCGGTCTAGACGGGAGTCATGTTATCCCCGTCTTGTCTCGTGTGTGGCAGCACACGAAATTGTCAGACGTTAATTTTGGTGCTCGTCCTTAATATAGCCCATATAGTGCTGACGTTTGTCGTTTAATCAACTTACCATAACTCTACCTTTTAACTTCAGCACCCAGGGCTTGTCTAAGGTATCAAGTACAACGCGCAACTTACACAGTGGTGTGTATTTATTTTGTTCTGTTAAAAATAGAATTTCTGATGGTGCTGCCAGAAGAAGATCAATTTGGCTAGCTAGCATATCGACCAATCTAGAAGTTGAGAGGAGACGTGATTTACTATGATCTCATGATCTCCCTAAACCGGTATATCGTCTGCTTGTCGTAAAAATGAGGGAGATATAATTTTTTATGTTATATGGGGAGAGGAAAATGGAGTGAGAGAAAGATTGAGAGAGAATGAGAGAGTGAGAATGAGAAGGAAAGAGTGAAAGAGAGAGAGAGAGAGAGAGAGAGAGAGAGAGAGAGAGAGAGAGAGAGAGAGAGAGAGGGAGAAAGGTAGTGAGAGCAATAAAAAGTGTGAGAGAAACGTGTGATAGAGACAAAGAGAAGGGAGAGAGATAGAGAGATCGAGAAAAAAGGGGGATCTACAACCACCATTAATGATACTAGTTAACTTCAGATAAAAAGAAAGCGGCAGAGATATAAATGGCAAGCCCTCACATTTGCATGAAAGTGGAAAATGTTCGCGAAATGTAAGTTGCTGGGCTATCAATTTTATTACAGTGCTATCAATTTCATTACGATGTTTATTTCTAAATATTGTTATAGGAATGTTATTTCGTTGTTGTTGGCAGGTGTATGATATTATGAGTAAGGTTTATAATAAAAAAAAAGATAAGGCGAGATAAACTTTGATTCACCCGAAGTTGGATATACCAACAACAACAGTAATCTTGATTGATGAAAATTTTAAGCATACATCAATTGTCCACTCTCTCTATTTCTATCTATCCCTCTCTCTCTCTCTTTTTATCTCTCTCTTTCTCTCTCTCTTTCTCTTTCTCTCTCTGTAGGGGGCATGATGGTCTTAGGGTGGAACATAGGCTTCCGAAGCAAAAGGTCCGTGGTTCGAGCCCTGGCTATTTCGCTCTCTACTGGTTGGGTTGGTGTCAGTTTAATGTAACAGGCAATGACAGGAGTCATTGTATTCCCGCCCTGTCTCGTGTACGCCAGCACATAAAATTGTAAGACGTCAGTCTTGGGCCCCGTCCACAATATAGTCTATAAAGTGCTGATGTTGGACGTTAAACAAACTCAAGTGCAACTCCTCTCTCTCTCGCTCTCTCTCTCTCTCTCTCTCTCTCTCTCTTTTCTCTCTCTCTCTCTCTCTGACTGTTTTTCTGTTTGTCTGCCTGTCTCTCTCCCTCTCTATCTCTCTCTCTCTCTCACTCTCTCTCTAACTGTCTTTCTGTTTCTCTGCAGGTCTATCTCTCTCTCATTTCCTTTCTCAATTTCTTCTCGCTCCCGCCCCCTCCCTCAATCCCACTTAAAAAAAAAGGCTTTCGACTTGAAAGTAACAAAGCGACGTGGTGGAAACTCTTAAAAATCTATGAATATTATTTTAGTCTGTGACATTCAGTATAGTTCTTACATAATGATTTACTGGATCCTGCGAACAATAATTAGTATAGGACTAGTTAGATCTGACATTAATGTGGAAACTCTACAACCACGTCGCTCTATCGTCGGTCGTTATACACGGCGAGATGCTGACATTCAAACATGCATTTGTGTTAGCGGGGGCTTTATTGTTTGAACTGTTCTAATCGGTCTTGAATTGATTATCGAGATTGTACGTCTAAGCTAAAAAAAACTGTTACAGTTGTCTGAAAAGAATATTGGGCTGGGGTGGGTGTTGTTTTTTATCTTTGTTTTTTTTTCTATGTGTGTAACCGGCCGGGTGTTTCCAGAGGCTGTTGGAGTAAGAGGCGGAGAGGGGTTGAGTTTAAGTTTGTGGTTAATCGTCCAACGGCGACACTTAGTAGTCTATATTTTGAACGGGCCCTAGGACAAAAGCCTCACAATTTTAGTGGGAGAGTTCGGTAATACCTTGACTACTGTTTAAGTTGTTCAGTTTATACTGAGAACGACCAATTAGTAGTGGACGTGAGTTTTGAACCATGGACCTTCCAATTAAGGGACTAATGGTCTATAATTTGCGTCAGGCTAAGAGTGTGTGTGTGTGTGTGGGTGTGTGCGTGTGGCGGTGGAGGGATGTTCTGTTTGTAAAGTCGGAATATCCTGTTAAGAAAACGTGTCGTTTAAAACCAGTCTTTGCGATACACAGGACTATACTGAATGACATAATCAGGACCCTCTAGACATAGGCTTTTCAAGACATGAGCTTCTGAAGTCGCTCATTGGCTCCGTAGATATAGGATAAAGATATGATTGGATGCCAGTGCACATCATTTTTACATTCGTCTTCGTTTTGCTATTGGACTCGTGAGCGCAATGACTCTAAAGATTAACCAAAGTCCCGTTCTTTGTATGAGTCTACGACATATCATGTGCTCCGACCCCTCGCTGTGAGATAATGTTTTATCCAGCTGTGTTTACACACAAACGGTCTGTTAGTAAACATGAGACTCCCAGGTTGGGGATGTGTCGTTGGTTCTTGAGTTCATTCCTACAAAACGAGGTTAGGAAAGCGTATGAGGGGAAACAACTCAGGCCTGAGTCAGCAACTCAAACCGAGTTCTCGGACATGTTACGTAATGTTGACGGGGGATAGTGAGATTCTGAGAGCAGAATGTGGAAAATTGCACCGAAGTTGAGGTGAAAGTCAAATTTTTTTTTGTCCAATTTTCTTCGCTTCTGGTTGGGTTGGAGTCAGAATTTTATTAATTTGAACTGCTGAGAAAGGAGTCCAGTTTTTGTCAATGGATTTTTGCACCTAATACTGCCAGATGTAAATCTTGGGACCCGTCCACAATAAAGCCTATTAGGTGGTTATGTTGGACGTTATCAGCTACCAACTGAACCCAACTCAACTTTTCATTTCTCTTTTTTGCGCCATTCTCTCTGTCTCTTTGTCTGTCTGTCTCTCTATCTGTCTGTCTGTCTGTCTGTCTGTCTGTCTGTCTGTATGTCTGCACGAGACAGGGCGGGGATACCATGACTCCTGTCTCAGCCGGTCATAGTATAGTTAACATGTATAATATAAAAATCGCCTTTCGTGCGAAAACTATTGAAAACCCGAACACGCTCGAAATGGTTTACTGCTGACTCCTTCTTTAAAGGTATCCTCTGTGTGTGTGTGTCTCTCTCTCTCTCTGTCTCTTCTTTTTTGTCAGACGATAGTCTTGGAAGCCGTACACAGTGTAGTTATCATGTATAATATAAAAATCGCTTTTCGTGCAAAACCTTTTGAAAACTCGAACACGCTAGATATGATTTACTGCTGACTCGGGCTTTAAAAGTCTTCTCTCTCTCTCTTACTTTCTCTCTGTTTCATCTTCTCTGTCTCTTCATCTCTGTCTCTGTCAGACGATAGTCTTAGAAGCCGTACACAGTATAGCCTACATGTATATTGTATTAAAATCGCTGTACTTGCGAAACCTATTGAAAACTCAACTACTCTTTATATGATTTATTGCTGATGCGGGCTTTGATGAAAGCCCCTCCTCTCTCTCTTTGTCTCTCTCTCCCTCTCTCTCTATCTTTCTCTCTCTGTCACTCCCTCTCTCTCCATTTCTTCCCCTGTCTCTCTGTTTCCCTCAGACCTGCTTGGACAGGAGTCCAGGTTTTTCGGCATTGTCTCTGGGTTGTAACACTTAATACTGCCAGACGTAAGTCTTGGGACCCGTCCACATATAACCTATTAGGTACTTATGTTGGACGTTATAAGCTACCAACTGAACCCAACTCAACTTTCATTTTCTCTGTTTACGCCATTTTCTCTCTCTCTCTCTCTCTCTCTCTCTCTCTCTCTCTCTCTCTCTCTCTCTCTCTCTCTCTCTCTCTCTCTCTGGATTTTTCACTCGCAGGTTACCCTGAGGATCTCTCTCTTTCCTTTTTGCCATACCTACTGAAAATTTCCATTGTACTTTTTAAACCCACCGAGAACACATGCAGACACACTAGAGACTCGTCTCCTCTCTTTCTCTGTATAACTTTCTCTCTGTCTCTTCTTCTCTGTCAAACAATAGTTTTGGAAGCCGTACACAGTATAGTTAACATGTATAATATTAAAATCGCCTTTTCTGCGAAACCTATTGAAAACCCGAACACGCTAGATATGATTTACTGCTGACTCGGGCTTTAAAAGTCTTCTCTCTCCTTTACTTTCTCTCTGTTTCTTCTTTTCTGTCTCTCTGTCAGACGATAGTCTTGGAAGCCGTACACAGTGTAGCCTACATGTATACTATATTAAAATCGCCGTACTTGCGAAACCTATTGAAAACTCAACTACGCTTTATATGATTTATTGCTGATGCGGGCTTTGATGAAAGCCCCTCCCCCCACCCCCCTCCTCTCTCTCCCTCTCTCTCTATCTTTCTCTCTCTGTCACTCCCTCTCTCTCCATTTCTTCCCCTGTCTCTCTGTTTCCCTCTCTCTCACCTCTCTCTCTCTCTCTCTGCTTCTCTTTCTTACTCTCCCTCTCTCTATCTCTCCTCTTTCTCTATCCCCCTTTCCCTCTCTCTTTCAGTCTTTCTCTATCCCCCTTTCCATCTCTCTTTCAGTCTTTCTCTATCCCCCTTTCCATCTCTCTTTCAGTCTTTCTCCATCCCCCTTTCCATCTCTCTCTCTATCCCCCTTTCCATCTCTCTTTCAGTCTTTCTCTTCCCCCTTTCCCTCTCTCTTTCAGTCTTTCTCTATCTCTTTCCACCTCTCTCTCCCTCTTTCTCCATCCCCCTTTCCCTCTCTGTACCCAGGCCCAGAGCTCGCGTGTTACAACCCCTGGCACCGCGGCAGCCACCCCAGGCGAGTGTGCTCACAGATCGATAAGTTCCTAGCGAACATCTTGTGGGCTTTGGCTGATCGATCGCTGGGCGCGCGGCCAGAAACAGTGGCCAGGGATCGCTGTAGTTACATCACGCAGGGCTTTACTCAGCCGGCCATTGTGAGCGGCGTTTGTACACACTCACTCAGCCCCTGTGGCCAATAAACACATACCAGAGACTACAGATTTAGATACATGCACTGCACTGTCACCGGGGTTTGTAGTAAGTCCGGCTTTACCAACACTAAGTGGCATACAGCACGTATAATTGTCAGACGTCATTTTCAGTACCCATCGCCGTGTAGGATCGCTCTTTGGTACCTAAAAGATATAAAATTTAGAGAGAGAGAGATTATCTCCTCGAAAGAACACAGATTTGAGTAGACATTATACGCATCTATAAAAATCCAACAACAACAGTGTCTTGCATTGCAAGCACTTAATAAGGGAATTCTTGGGAACCTAAAAGATGTAAAACTCGGAGAAAGAGCTTCTCCACTTAACAAGTGGTCAGTGTCATGAGCGCTGGATTGAAAGTCCGAGGTCCGTGGTTCGACTCTTTTCTAGTGCCACCGCGTCCGTGTAGGACTCTTCGTGGAATATACGGGACGTTACTCTGGCTTGGTTTACATGTTTGTCGTAATCAAAGTGTTATATAATATATGACTTTTTTGTAATTATATGAAAATGTTGTGCTTAATGTTTTAGTGTGTGTTATTATTAATATCTAGTGCATTACACAGTCCAAACTTTTCAAAATTTGTCACTTTAAATTCAGCGGTTTCTGAATTTTATCACGTTAGAATACCGCTTGTGTTGTGTCTATTGTTGGATCCAGTAGCATTAATATAAAAAAAAGTTACTGTCTTCTGTGAAAGGGTATGAATAGAATGGGTACACTTTTATCTAGCTCGAAGATACATTTCAACATTTCGATAACAAGATTACCAATGGCAACGGGAGCATTAAATTTTTCATTAAACAGCAGTAGCATATTAAAATAAGGAAACGCCATTGAGAGCATACAATTTTTACGAATTAAATAAATTAAAAATTCGAACTCAAACCGTTATCTAAGCATTCTAAAGTTAATCTCCATTTGTAAACATCGCGTCCAAAGGTATGGGCTAGAATAATTGTGTTTTTTTCATTTCATTTGTGTTTTTTCTAGTATGATAAATTATGAAAACTAATCTGATCGCTTGTCATTTGTCCATCCTACACAGATAGTCCATGCGGGGGTCGAGGCAGGGCAGAGTGGAGCCCGAGACAGCCTGAGACAGCCTGAGACAACCCTGAGTGAGACCTAGACAGGTACAGAGACAGGTAGAGAGACAGGTAGGAATAAAGACACAACCTGTTAAGGCTTTAGATCTACACTGGCAGAGGAAGGAGCAGGAACAAGACAGAGTTCGACTCAGCCACACGCGGACCGAGAGTAGATCTAGATCTAGACCAGAGAAGTGAGAGTAGATCTAGATCTAGACATCTAGACCAGAGAAGTGAGCAAGCGGATAGCAAGCCAGCCTGTCCACAGCCCGGCACGGTTTAGGCAGGTCGACTGCAGTTCTCTGAGTGGCAGCCCTGGCCGCCTGTGTGTGAGCAGTGCTAGTAGACCTAGAGCGCGCAGAGTGAGCAGTGAGAGCAGTGAGACGCCAGTGTGAGTAGTGGAAGCGCTCCTAGTGAGTCCTACTCCTGGATCCTGTGCACGCCGTCACCTGTTGGCAGGGGGAGATTTACCAGGCCCGATAGTACTGGCTCAGTGGGGAGTCCTCACTTACTCACTCACTCGCTGCCAGCCCGTGCACACACACTCGCTAGACACTTCTCAGCGTAGACAGAGTGAGAGAGACACGGATAGACAGAAGGAGAGGGAGTGAGTGTTCGAGTTTTCGGATCTATCTCAGTTCTCAGATCTCACTGCCTCTGTCGACTTGTTTGACTAATCCACCGATGTGAAGACCAAATCAAGCGAGCATCAAGGCCTTGAGGAATGTTGACGGTGACGATGATGTTGACGTCGACGATGATGATGATGTTCTCACGGTCATTCATCCATGGCGACCAGTACTGACCCACATCTGGCCGTACATCCATGTGGTCAGGTTGTTGATGTCAGGGTTTGAGCTGACCCACGGGCACCTATCACTCGAGCATGATCTGATCTGGTCCGGCCGTCACTCCGCCTAAGTGGAACATCTTGTAGTAGCGGGCAGCGCGCTGAGCAGCTGTTGGGCTTCTGTCTGACCAAGATAGCATCGCACTTCGCGGCTTACTCAACTCACAGCGTGCCGGGGCGTCAGGTGAGTGGACTGACTGCATCAGCAGCTTAACTCCATTCACAGTCCTCTCAGTTTCTTCTATGCAGTGTTAGTAAAAAATTTATTTGGATTACATTATTTCCATACGAGTGTTAAGAAAAGTGCTTCCAAGTTTGAGATTGTGAGAAACGTTGTTTTAAACGAAGGAAGAAAGGTGTACATCTTTGCAAGAAAAAGGATTACTAAGAAGAGCCATTTTTAAAGTTCTAACTGTGGAATTAAACGGATAAACCGAGATTCTTATGGTAGGTCCGTGCATCACCTGAGCGCGCAGTTCCGATTTCTGTTAGTGGATGTGTACGGGATACCTCTCCTTCTGTGGATAAATCATCGCAAGGACTGGGATTCCTACGACATAACTCCTGATCACTTCGTGTTTTCGATAGGTCCTGGAAGATTAATGTTCGGTGTGTGCCAGGAGTCGTTAAGAGATTTGCTCGCAACCATCATCAACTGCACCAGTGTTTAGCTCTGCCAATACCTGGCCACAGTGACGTCAGACTGGTCAGTTTGGATATAGCCAGATCTTCTCTGGTAAGTAACATGTATATGTACTAAAATCAACACTGCAAGTTCATCGCTTTTTTGTAAACTCATCTACTCAGTTACTATGAACTTATAATACCAATATATTTCAATGCGATACCTGTAAAGATTACATAACCTTTTACTGGTGTTTCACCATCGGCAGTTATAGAACATAATGGGACATTGTCACCGGGATTAAAAACATTTGAAATTACCAGCAGTATTCCGTGCTCCGTCTCGACCTCAAGGTTGAACGTAATGGTTGATCAGACATTTGTCTTGAGCCCAGTTTAAACGTCTGCTGACGATTCATTGCCCAATCAATGCCCACCATTTCCATCAGTTGTGGCCCCTAAACGTTCAAAATGCTTTGTACGTTCCACTTTTTCTCCATTTTTTAAACACATCTTCAAAATAACTACATCTGTCAACTTTTTTTACGTTTTATAAAATCCCAATCTTTTCGCTGTCTACGTTTACTAATGGTACAAGACAACCAAACCCTCGAGTTGTGGAGAGTAATGATGTACCAAGGTTTGCTGGCGATAATGCTCAATGAGGACTAAATTGAAAATCCTATATGTATGTCATATACATCGCCATACAGGAAATACTTCATGACATAATGATATTTTTTTATTGTTTTTTTCTTATTATTGTAATGTGTCTACATTAAAATGTTAAAAAGGCGTTTTAAAAGGTAACGTGAACAAAATAAACGGGTCTGTGAAAAACAACAAAAAACCAGCTTATCAGTAGTCTGATCCGTTAAAGGTTCAATAGATTTTGAGATTGTGTCCGATTAAAAAAAAAAAAAAACTTGAAATATGAGAGAACACGGGTTAATCCTCTTGGTATAAAAAGAAAGCGCAGTTGCGCATGCGTGCAAACCATTTCCTCTTTAAGTGGCAAGTCCATTTGGCGCAAATGCATCCAAAACTTGGCATTTCTCCCCACGAAAAACACAATATTTCGATCATATTCAATCTATTTCATAATAACAATAATAATAACAGTAATAAATAAATGTGATTTTTATGGCGCTCTATCCCAAACATGCTTAGGCTCAGAGCGCACTTACAATAAAAATATATGATGTGCATTTTAATAAAAAAAAATAATAAAAATTTTACTTAGTTATAGATATTATACTTAATGAAAACAATGTAATAGTATAATACAAAAATACATGTGCATTCAAAAATAGTTATGACAACTTTCCAAATAAAACTATATGCCAAAAAAGAATATGGATAGCGATATATCAGTGTAATACGCATACCTAATAAACGTATAAATTCTATTCACTTTCCTTCTCATTAAAATTAATACACGAATAGATAAGATTGAGAGGGCTTTAGCCGTTTTCAAATTGACTGTCAGCTAAATAAATTATGTTTTTAGCTAAGATTTAAATGTTGATTAAGAATCTGAACTTTTCAAATCGCTGGAAGATTGTTCCAAACGTCAGCACACTGGTATGACAAGGCTTATTGGCTCATAACTCTACTAAACTCGTGTAGTAATTATTCGTTATTGTTTGACGCCTTTTTGGATCTTGCAGGATAACTTGCCAGTGAAGATCCACAGAGAGAGAGAGAGAGAGAGAGAGAGAGAGAGAGAGAGAGAGAAAGATAAAGGAAAATTGATCATTGTATTAAAAGTAGCCGTTGTTTAAACAAACTAATTGGGTTCTGCTTCCTTGGACCAATCGGTAACCATGTGAAGCGCCCTGTTCCTAGGGAAACTTTGACGCCAAACTCCAACACATGGTAGCACTGTTTGTCTCAAAGCACATGATTTAAGGTTTAATGGATTAAAAACATAATGTGTTGAGAAGCATAGTTTAAATCAAAAGATACCCTGTTATATACAACAAAACACAGGCAGTTCAGAATAGAATAGAAAGCGTAGCCCTCTCTCTTTTTCCCTTTCTCACTCTCCCCCCCCCTCTCTCTCTCTCTCTCTTCCTCTCTCTCCCTCTCTCTCTCTCGTTAGCTAGCTGGTTAGCTAACTAGCTATTTATTATCTCTATCTGATAATGCAACGTAACATCTGGAAGACTAAGATTCATTTGGCGGATTCAGAACGTCTAGCGTACGATAAGTTTTCTGGATACGAAATATTAATGTGTTCCCTTGGACGTGGAATTTTAGCGACCAAGGTTTCGCAGACAATCTCAATTACCTCATTTAACTTTCAATTGCACAATGGCAGAAGCTGGTCTTTCTTCTATTTGTTATCCTTTAGATTTTTCTTTCATTTATTTCCTTTTAAGCATAAATGCTCAACCACCCCGCGTGTTTTTAGAAAGAGGCGAATACAAGAAGATCTAGAACTTACAAAGTTGTGTCTGCCTCTGGTGTACTTTCCTCCCTGGCTCTTAACCAACCATCGACTAAGATAATTGTATCTGGATCTCACTTTTACTTCTCATATCCTACCTACCTTTATAATTGCCTAGAGGAAGTCCAAACCCTGGGATATCTCAACCATCTCTCTTTCATCTTCTCGGCCTAATTCTAGAGTCCGATGCTTCGTCTGCTTAAGCTCCTTTTATTATATAGCTAATTAATGCTCTTCAATGGTAGAAGTGGAAGCTGGACATTACAGGCTCTAAGTCTCCGACACTATAAGTCCAGGAGATTCTCTCCTCACCTTTCATCTCTCTGCCTTAATCTGCTCTCTAAGCTTGTAAAACCAATGTTGATGGTACTCAAAGAAAACCGAGCATGATTGAGACGGTTCACATAATTATTGTGGACTTCTCTCTCCCTGTCCACTCAAATAATTACCACATGTGGATAGACCGCCATGCCGAGTGATACACTCAAATATAATGGATGTATCAAAATGACACTAAGTAACTCAATATTGAAACCGAAGGGGGAGGGGGCAGTTCTGATATGATCTAGTATAAGGTCAATTTAAAGTTCTCGTAAAAAGAAGGCTGTTATTGATTTTGTTGTTGATGATGTTGTTTTGTCGATGTTGTTTTTTGTCAGTTATTGTAATTTTTGATGTTATTGTAATTGTTGTTGTTGTTGTTGTTGTTGTTGTTGTTGTTGTTGTTGTTGTTGTTGTTGTTGTTGTTGTTGTTGTTGTTGTTGTTGTTGTTGTTGTTGTTGTTGATGTTGTTGTTGTTGTTGTTGTTGTTGTTGTTGTTCCAGCAAAGGTTGGGCTCTGTCCCCTATGGCCCATTGTCATGTTATGGTATCTATAACAGTTTTCGAGTCATTGGCTCCACAATGGAGTATAGAACGACTTTGAAAAAAGCGCAGATGTCACCTAACGGTCTCAGTTTTCATAAAGGGTTCCTAAATCGCAAGGCTTATAGCCCCGACTCATTACAGGTCTTGCACGACCAGAAAAACCCTCAACCACCATCTGTCTCAGGTACCGTAAACAAATACGCCACTGCCTCAGATAATGGCATCGCCGATATTTGATTTCCAGTCTCCTTAATTTGATCGACCAAGTTCTAGAACCAGCTATTCTAAATCACCATTATTCTGTCAGTTACTCAACATCCACCGCTTTTTAACGTCTAATTGGCTCAATGAAACGCGCCGGTGTAGAATTAGGCAAACAAAAAAGCCCGACTTTTTAGCTTTTTTTCATTCTACCTCTTACCTCCAACCTTAATTAGTTGTTTTTCTTGTTTTTTTTGTTTGAAGGTCGCACAGCACAAGCATAGATCTAGATCTTTCTCCGCCAAGCTCCCGTTGGGCCTACAATAAAGTGACTAAATCTATAGTCTCTAGCTGTACCCGTTGTGAGAAGCTGTGTGAGTGTGTGTGAGTGTGTGTGAGTGTGTGTAGGTGTGTGTAAATGTGGGTGAGTTACCCAAACACGCGCGCTTCGATCAGATCTGCCTCGCCATCGAAATCGGCTGGATTAAAAGTCGAGTTGTGGAAAGTGTGACGTCAGCAGAGACCTAAGACCTGTGCCAGATCCCGGCTGTCAGCGCT
>RQTK01000432.1:157170-186015 GCA_003991915.1 Elysia chlorotica
GGTGCTACAACATTTTACTGACTGGGGGTGGTGGGGAGGGTGGAGGGGAGGGTTACGGTACTGCACAGGCAGAGAAGGGTAGCGCCGGCTTTAACCTGGAATAGCGAAATATCGATTTTAATTGGAACTGAGTTGTTCTTCCATCTGCGTATTGTACTTTATTAAATAGCTAGGAGTAGAGCGTAGACATAGCCCACGTTCTCCCTTGTTTGCGCTTTTTTTTTATTCTCTGTGTATTGTGTGTGTGTGTGTGTGTTTCTTTCTTTCTCTCTTTTTTGATCTGTCTGCTTCTTTTAATCCGTCAGTTTGTCTGTAAGTTTGTCTGCCTCTCCTTCTCGCTTTCTCTCTCTCTCTCTCTCTCTCTCTCTCTCTCTCTCTCTCTCTCTCTCTCACAGGGTGAGGGTGAGTATAATAACATAACAGCCAAAAACCAAGTAGTTGTAGTAGTAGTAGTAGTAGTAGTAGTAGTAGTAGTAGTAGTAGTAGTAGTAGTAGTAGTAGTAGTAGTAGTAGTAGTAGTAGTAGTAGTAGTAGTAGTAGTAGTAGTAGTAGCAGTAGTAGTAATAGTAGTAGTAGTAGGAGTAGGAGTAGTAATAGAAGTAGTATAGCTTTTTTCTTACTGTTTTTTTTTATCAGCATATTCTTCATCGTTACCCTTATCATGTTATGTTTCTTATGTAAGGTTTAAATTTTCGGTAATCAATCTCCTTAATGTCTTTCTGTTTATCATATTTTTTCAATCACGCTTCTGTTTATTAACAATGCACGATATATCAGTGTTTATGTTAACGTTTGTGGTTAATGCTGAAATCAGCATACCTTCCAGATATGTTATGTTTTGTAGATAAATTCACAAACGAAAGTGGTTGTTATATCACGAGTATTTTGTTAGAGTCAACAAAGATAAGACGAAAGGTCTTGGGTCGAATCCATGTTTACAGCTTGTAGAAACCCCCCGCCCCCTGTCTCTCCCTCTCCTAGGGTAATAATACAAGAATGAAGCTTTAGTGTAAGTCTCAACATAAACAAATGGCCAGCTTGCAAGCGGTGGCTGCAACCATCACCAGAGACTTTGCGATTAAGGTGATCATGTTGAAAACAAAGAAGATAGGTAAGGAGACCTGCACCCACGTCCAATCATTGCTCATCATAAATCCACATACCCAAGGGACGTAACTGTGTCATCGATTATTGCCGTGTGTTGTATGTGTATTACAGTCTTTGATGTTTTATAAAGTCTATTTCTCCCCATTCGTCTCCTTTAACCTTTCCCCATCAGCTCGCAAACGTTAGCTTTTTTTTTTTTATTGAATTGCGCACCTCCGTTTCAAAGTAAGAAATATCAAAGGAGTTTACCTTTCACATTTTTTGGAAATGCCCTGACATAGTGTGCGCACAAGGAAGAGGCGTTGTGAAAAGGTTAACCAACACTGTGTCAAGCTTCTAAGTTCTAACAAACGTATTCGTTTCTTATCGCTCGCAAGTTTTAATAGTATTTCTACTAAAAAAACAAACAAACAAAAAAAAAACAGCAAATAAAAAATAATAAAAAAATAAAGAAACACGGTAAAATGATTTAAACAAAATCAGCTATCAGGTAGAAGCACCACAGTAAAAAGCAACAGTAATTATACGTTTAGATAAGAGTGTAATATGTAAATAGAATTAAATTTTCCCATCGGGAACTGTTCTTAGTCGTACAAAATACATTTGAATCAATTTAAGAGTTGTGTTGAGTTGAGTTGGTTTACGTGCAACGTCCGCACTATATAGGCTATATTGTGGACGGGTTCCAAGACTAATGTATGACAATTTTATGTGCTGGGCACACGAGACAGGCCGGGGATACCATGACTCCTGTCGTAGCCAGTACATTATACTCACACCGACCCAACAAGTTACAAGGGGATACAATAGGACCAATAACATTTAATTTGTTGATCGCCTTATTTGAAACGCGGACCTTCCGAGTCTGGAGACCAACGCTCTAACACTCATTCAATTTAAAAGCATCAATACATAATTTATGTAAGATACACAAAAAAAAAAAGATAAACGTTTTAATGCATGTGTAGCACTCTTGAAAATCTCTTGAAAATATAGAGTCATGCATACACAAATATTGTTTAGAAAAGCACCTTTGGCGACTTAAAAAGCATAGACAATAAAAACATAATTATGTCTCCTTTGATAATATGCGTGCTAATTTTTTTAGCATCAACGATTCATCAGTTTGTTTCTAAACGAGACATCCTTGCAAAAGGTACATAAGTAGTTTTATTTACAACATTTCATGCTTCAATAATTTGCTGTGGAAAGAATCATCGACCTAATTTAGTGTGTAATTATTTGAGAACATCTATCATGATTAATAGTTATTCCCGGTTATTAGCTTATCGAACCGTGAGTTATATCTATCTATTACATGTATCGAACTTAATTAGTTACCGATGTCAGTCTGACCTAAGCCTGGAGTAGATATCCAATGTAAAGGTAACATGCACATCTGTGACTAAAACTTCACTATGAAAACCCAGATTACATGCAGAGATTTAACTTATTGGGTTATCGATATCAGTCTAGAAATATGTATAGATCTAACTTATTGGGCTATAGATATCTGGTAACACGAATCTCTGATCTATCTTATTGGGCTATATATCTCACCAGGTAACATATCTCTGGTCTAGTTTATTGGGCTATAGATCTATGTCTGGCTTTTATCACTGGTAACATGCATATAATTATGTGTTCTAGCTTATTGGGCTGTAGATTTCGCCATGGTAACATATCTCTGATCTAGCTTGTTGGGCCATAGATCTCTAGTAACATGCATCTCTGATCTAACTTATTGGGCTATAGATCTCTGATAACATGCATCTCTGACCTAACTTATTGGGCTATAGATCTCTGGTAACATGCATCTCTGATTTAGCTTATTGGGCTATAGATCTCTGGTAACATGCATCTCTAATTTAGCTTATTGGGTTATAGATCTCTGATAGCATGCATCTCTGATTTAGCTAACGGGGCTAGAGATCTCTGATAATATGTATCTCTGATCTAACTTATTGGGCTATAGATCTCTGATAACATGCATCTCTGATCTAACTTATTGGGCTATAGATCTCTAATAACATGCATCTCTGATTTAGCTTATTGGGCTATAGATCTCTGATAACATGCATCTCTGATCTAACTTATTGGGCTATAGATCTCTAATAAAATGCATCTCTGATCTAGCTTATTGGGTTATATCTCAATCCCCGATCTATATAATGGGCTATAGATCTCTGGAAAGATATATATCTGATCTCGCTCATTGCTCATTGGGTTATAGATCTCGGTCTCAAGGCTAGGCCCTACTCACATGCATCTCTGCTTTAGTTTACTGGGCTATAGATCTGTTCCATCACCAGAGCAGAGACGGTATTATGAAGGCCCTGGTAACATGCATGTATCCAGCTGATTGGCTTGTAGATGGCTTGTAGATCTCAGCGTGCCCCATACTGCAGTCGAGCAGCACTGCTGATTGGCCATCATTAGAGTGAGCCACTGATGCGTGACTGATGGGCCTTCCTGGTGCCGCCTGCATTCTCGCCGACCTAACGAAGCGAGGCGAGGACAGATACATTGAGACAACAGCTAAATGGCGGCGCTTTACTCGCTCTGCAGTGGGTCGATGGCCGAGTTTAATGCGGTTTAATAATCGTGAGAGCAACAGCAAACACTGAGCTGCTCGCTTTGCGACCAGGACAAACATTGATGCGCCCGTTGGCAGCGGGTAGGGGTGGCCGAGTTGTTAGGGCGTGGGGCGGGCTGGTGAGCGTTACAAAGGCTTCCGTTTGAGATTGGATAAGAATACTGTATAGACTAATTATTGTTCAGGTGTGAAATCAAACTGAATTGATAAAGGTCTGGATCTGGATTACATGGGCTCTTTCTCTGTCTCTCTTTCTATTTACGCTCGCTTTTTATCTCATTTTCAACCCTCTTTATCTCTACACATTTATCTATCTAGATGATTGTATCTCCTTCTTTCTTTCTTTTCCTTCGCGCTCTCTTTCTCTATCTCTCTTTCTTCCCACGTCTATAGAGACATAGTCGTCTCCCTCTTCCCATATCTCTTTGTATCTCTCTCTCTCTCTCTCAGGTCTGACGAGAGGTGAGATGTTTTGTTCCTAGAGTCTGTTTTGTATGCCTTAATATATCCTACCCTCCCTCCCTCCCTCTCTCTCCCTCTCTCCCTATCTCTCCCCCTCCCCAGCTCTATAGTGCAATGAGATGTTTTGTTTGAGGGCTGGCTGTATGCCTTACTATCTCTCTCTCTCTTCCCCCCTCTCTCTCTCCCTCTCTATCTCCCTCTCTCTCTCTCTCCCTCCCTCTCTCTCTCTCCCTCTGTATACTGCAGTGAGATGTTTTGTTGGAGGGCTGGCTGTATCGATCCCAGCAGTCCCAGGTCTCTGCGACATAAAGCTCTGGGTGATTGGCACTGAGGCTGCTACACACGGAAGGCAGGACAGGGGGGGGGATGGAGAAGTAGTAGGAGTTGAGTTGAGTTGGTTTTAACGTCCAACATCAGCACTATTTAGGCTATATTGTGGACGGGCCCCAAGAGGGACGTCTGACAATTTTGTGTGCTGCCACACACGAGACAGGGCGGGGATACCATGACTCCTGTCTCAGCCGAGAAGTAGACGGAAATCTAAGTGGAACTCTATCGGAGTACCTTTTTGTACAAACTTTAATATAGATTTTAGTGGCTTTTCAGATAGATATTATAGATAATTAGATAGATAAGTAGTCAGATGGGTAAATAGGTAGATAAGTGGATATGTAGATTGATAGATATATAGGTAGACATGAGGAGAGAAAAAAAAACAACGGAGACAGTGAGAAAGAGGGAGAGAGAAATAAATTGTTTACAGGGGGAAAAACTGAGAGAGACTAAAATTTAACAAAACATTTTTGAGGTTGGTTAATGCAAAACAATAGAAACAGGAAGAGTGTGAGAAATTACGGTCAACGTTTGCTATTTTCATCCTTAGATTTTGAAGAATAAAAAAAAAAAACAGGATACGTCAGTAGGCACCGCTGCAAGAATAGTGACATAGGACTATAACAGTAAAAAATACCAATAAGACACAAAAATTTACACTTAAAAACCATTAAAACAAACAAACCCCACAGCAAAATAGCAGAAGCAATAACACAATAACAAATTGTCATTAAAACAGTTTTAAAAATATATGGTGCGAGTGGACTATAAATTAGAACAATAACCACGTTCATGTATGTTAGATCTTCAACAAACAGTTTATCCTTAAAAAAACAACGTTTACCCCAGAGGCACGTATTGTTAACGATCAATATTTCGGTCAGAACCAGGGGGCACGGCTGGTATTATCTGATGCGAGTCCGCAAGCGCGCTTTTTGTTGCATCAGTGTACATGGAATTGAAACAGAGAGAGAGAGAGAGAGAGAGAGAGAGAGGAGGGAGAGAGAAAGATAGAGAGAGACAGATATAGAGAGAGAGAGAGAGGAAGAGAGAGAAAGATAAAGAGAGAGAGAGAGAGAGAGAGAGAGGGAGAGAAGAAGAAGAAGAAGAGAGAGAGAGAGAGAGAGAGAGAGACAAAGAGAGAGAGAGAGAAAGAGATAGAGAGAGAGAAAGAGAGAGAGAGTAAGATGAGAGAAATAAAAAGAGAGAGAAAGAAAATAAAGAAGTGTTTAGCACCATGCATTTTTAAAAATTTTTATTTAATGTCAAGATTACTATTGTTGCTGGTATATCCAACCAAAATGTCCCCCATGACTGAATAAAAGTTAATTTCATCTTATTCGTATCGTATGAATCCACTTTCGTGTACTAACCCTTGCACGGTGTTTTGTGTTTCATAATGGTCGCCAATATTCATGCTGAAGAGATGGAGGTTTTTACAGCCAGGCCTAAAGGCTCGCTTCTGAGTTTCCAGCTACGTGGGGGGTGGACTAGAAATCAATACTTTGTTTTAGAGATGCTGAGTTTACATAACGTGCCTTAGATGCTGTGTATTGTTTTGTTTAGCACCGATGCTAAGAGTTAAATCTGTGATTTCTGTAAAAACAAAAACAAAAACCAAAAAATAAAACAAAACAAAACAAAAACAATTCGCATTGCTATAAGTTAGTCATGAAATTAAAAACTTGAGTTGAGTTGGTGACGGGTCCAAGACTGACGTCTGACAAATGGGCGGGGATACTATGACTGCTGTCTACACTGGTCACATTATGATGACACCGACAACAACTGCACAGTAATAAATCTTACTAAGTGTTCTTATTTTGACTTGAAACAACTACTAATTAATGGTCTCTTCCACGCCCCCCCCTCCCCACCCAATCTGTTTTAACCACCTCATCTTGAATTAAAAAAATCGTCAATGCTAAACCCACCCAATCTGTTTTAACCACCTCATCTTGAAAAGAAACGTCAATGCTAATTCAGAAAACAGTATGTTCCTCATACAAAATATTGTCTTTATCATCCATGCCAGTCTGTTCCATCTGGATTTTCATCGACCTCACGTGTCGTAAAACCTTTTTTTGCATAATAGCATCTCTGACACCGATAGAACTGTTTATCCGTGATTTGTGTGTTTTATCAGCTCATACTGGAGTTTTTTTTCGAATTACATAGTTGATTGGAGGAGTTTTTTTTTTTCGAATTTCATAGTTGATATATTTATAAATGGCATTCTGTGAATTAGCTTCAGGTTTATAAAAAGAACCATGGTATTAAACAGAACCAATTTTACTACGATTCATTTGCGAAATATTTAGTTTAGACACAATGAAAATCTGGAATCAATCACCCAGCATGTGTCAAGAATGTTATTTCAAACAATTGTAATTTTTTTGACAATCCGGTTTTATTTTGGGATGCGTCCTTAAGTTTAAAAAAATAACAACAAAAAACAAACAAACAAAACAAAACAAAAGAAAAACAGTTCGCATTGCTGTAATGAAGTGAGTCAAGGAATAAAAAAAACTTAAATTGATTTGGTGACGGTCCCAAGACTGGCGTGTAACAAATGGACGGGGATACCATGACCCTGTCTAAGCCAATCACACTATACTGACACCGACAACAACTACACAGAAATAAATCTTACTAAGCGCTGTTTTTAAACTTATTTTGACTTGAAACAACTACCAATTGATGGTTACTTCCTCGCCTACCCCCTCTCCCCCCCCCTTTTTTCCTATCGTTGTAACCACCACATCTTGAAAAAAAACTTCAATGCTAATTCAGAAAATAGTATGTTCCTCATCAATAATTATTGTCTTTATCATCCATACCAGTCTGTTTCATCTGGATTTTCATCGAGTCAATGTGTCGTAAAGCCTTTATTGCATATTAACATCTCTACAGCCCATATAAATGTTTATCTGTGATTTCTGTGTTTTATCAGCTCATATTGGATTTTTTTTCGAAGTACATACTTGATATATTTATAAATGGCGATCTTTGAATTGTCTCCAGGTTTATAAAAAGAACCACGACATGAAACAGAACCAATTTTACTACGATTCCCTTGCGAAATTTCAAGTTTGGACACAATGGAAATCTGAAATTAATCACCCAGCATGTGTCGAGAGTGTCATTTTAAACTATTGTAAATTTTTTTTACAATCCGTTTTTATTTTGGGATGCGTCCTTAAGTTTATAACCGTACCGCTTTTGCCAGAAATTAAACTGTTTTTTTTCTATCTTTTGCGCAGTGTCTTCCGCGTTTTCTATAACAATCCTGTTATTGTGCAATTTAGTTCTCCACTGCCCCATTCACCACCCCCTCACACTCAACCTCCTCTATTCTTTTTGTCCTTGTTTACGCTGGCAAACACTTTGGGCAGATATGCATTTTTTGGGTGGGAGGGGGAAAGGGGGGGGGCGTACCTCTTTTTTCCCCCATTTCCCTCCTGATGTTCGGCTGCCCCTCCCTGGTGACTCTCTGTCATCCGCCAAACAATGGACTCTCGTGGGCTGAGCCCGGGCGCAATCGATAAGGACTATCGGGCCATAGTTGGGCTATCAACATCGATAGATCCCAGCGCACTTTTTTGTGGACTTTGCTCCGATTGGGCAATAATGTGGATCTCAATGTTGGTGGTTCGTTGAATCGAAGGTCTGCTTGATAGGGTCAAAATATACTATTATTTTATCGCCAGCCCTATATGCATAATAGAGTAAAAAAAACATTGGAGGGATTACTTTATTTTAACGTTACCAAGAGTTTTATCTATCAATACAAATAATTAGATATAATTATACAACGTCCTTGAGACATGATATACATGCCTGATCCTCTAAATGGCACCGGTGTCGAATAGAGAAAAAGAGAAAAGCCTGCACTTCTCTGTCTGTCTGTCTGTCTGCCTGTCTATCCCTCTTACAGTCTGTTTGTCTGTATGACTCTCTGTTTGTCTGTCTCTGTCTCTCTCTCTCTCTCTTACTCTCTCTCTCTATCTATCTATCTATCTATCTATCTATCTATCTATCTATCTATCTATCTATCTATCTATCTATCTATCTATCTATCTATCTATCTATCTATCTATCTATCTATCTATCTATCTATCTATCTATCTATCTATCTATCTCTCTTTCTCTCTTTCTCCCACTCTCTCTCTCTCTCTCTTTCTCTCTCTCTTTCTGTCGGTATCAGCAACAAACCTAACACCATTATATATACAGCTGGTTGCCTCCTGGTCGCCTCCTAGTCCCCACGTCTATGGAAAACAGCCCATAAAACAGCCATAGTACCCGTCCCGAGTCTACCAGCGTGACACAGTGGTCACTCGCCATTACTGCGGCCATGTGTGATTCTGGGATTGTCCCGTCCACCAGTGATTCCTTCTGGGAGATGTCCGCGCCATTAAACTCTGGGAAGTGGCCAAATCAATTTCCAGAACGTGGCGAATGTTGGCAGCGGTCTCCCATGCCAGGCCCGTGTCCCAAGAATAACGGTTGACCCTCTATGTGGTATAGCGCTGTGTATCTGTATGTATTGTATGTGGTATAGCGCTGTGTATCTGTATGTATTGTATGTGTATGTGTGTATGGGTTTGGGGGTCGGGGAGGTTTTGAATCTGCCAATAATCTGGCTATAACTCTGAAGTGTCCTCAGAGCTCTTCAGTTTAACCGCTCTGCCGAAGATAAACAAATGTTATCACGTCCCTTTGTCTCCACAAATGGTGCTGATTCGGCGTATTTCCAAACGTGTTCCCGTGATATCTAGTGTACTCAGACCGCCTGATAAACCCAGAATCGAGAGCTTGGGCGAATGGGAGGGTAAAATTATGAAATCGGATCTGGCACATTTCATTGATATTTATAGAAATTTCTGTTAAAAATGCGTCCAACCACCTCCAGACTAGAAGTCTAGGTTTTCCACACGTATCGCGTGCACAATTCAACCTAGAGATGTACTAATTAGTCTGTACCATCCGACTCACATCATATGAGAATCTTACTAAAAAACAAAGGGGTATAGAGGAAAGTGTGTGGACCTGGATTGTTTTTTCTTTTCTTAATGGCTTATATGACTGTGTTTAAGTATTTTCTAGGTAAACATAATATTATTTTGGTTCTGCAATACTTTCAAAGCGCCATCCATTAAGTCTTAAATGTAATGTTTCTGTCTCTAAAACATGTATCAAATTTGTGTAACCATGTTCAGTATATAATAATGAGTAATAACAATTGAAAGTCTAATTTCCATCAAATTAGCACGTATCAGTTTTTTATCTTTTTTATCTTATCTATCTTATTTTATCTTAACTTAGCTTAACTTGTCTTATCCTCGACTATCGAAGGACGTCTATAGACCGGAGTGTTACAGTAGAGCGTGACTGGACGTCTTCAGTCATCACTGAAATCCCTGGTGGTCTGTGCAGGGAACCCATCTTCTCTCGAATGGTGTATCGGCACGTCATATTGCTATGGCTATGGCTTGCTGCTTTCTTGACAAACCTACGGAAATTGAAACGAGGGAGATTGGGGGCGAGAAGGAAAAAAAGGAGAGGGGTGGGGGAGGAAGCAAAGTATTAAGACTGCTAGAATTTCAGTCAGGATGTCAAGGCTAGGCTTGTTTATCACAATTGTTGATCGGTGTACGTATTAAGCGATAACTGAGGCAATAGTCTTGGGGCATTGTGTCCCTGCTCTGGTTGTGTATGGCAGCTTGTAAACAATGTCAGAAGCCAATCTTGCGACATGATCCGTGTAGTAACCATACTAGTAGATTTAAAGACGCTAAACCAGGAGAACATTCTTTCCACACATATGCCAGGATAAAAGGGGTTGTAATTATTAATGTAGCAGTAAGCTTAAATTTAGTTCTAGAATATTCAGGTTAGACATTTTTTATACCAGTTGCAAGCTACCGTGACATTGTATTTACGACCACAAAATATATTTATTTTTATTACTGCCTAGTGGTTTGATGAGCGGCGAAAATATGTACTTATTTATTTATTATATCTATTTGTTGTTATCAATTTTACCCTTTATGTTTTTTTCCGTCGCCAAGTTCATTTACCATTCAAAATAATGCCCTAGATTCTGAGAAAAACAAAATCTATCAGAGGTCCTACACATTGAGGGGTGGGGGTTAAAAACAAAACGCTGGCTATATTTTATCCCTTTCCTCAAGGGTAAATCAGAAAGTGCGACTATCTTTTAGAAGAGTGTCTTATCATGTTATTCTGTTGATTGGCCTTGGAATGTTTTGGAAAACGGGAACAATGCAAGACTTGAACAGAGACAGCACAGCTGAAGAAGAAGAGATAGGCAGGGGTATTTGGGGCCGATATAACTAGGGAGAGAGAGAAAGGCAAAAATAGGAATGAGCAAAAAACTATGAGATAAAAAGAAAGAGAGAGTGATAGACAGACAGGCAGACACAGAGGGAGAGAAAGAGAGAGAGAGAGAGAGAGAGAGAGAGAGAGAGAGAGAGAGAGAGAATGAAATGCAGAGATAGAGAAGCAAGGAGAGTGAGACAATAGCAAATCTATAGACAGCGACAGATAGGAAACAAGAAAGACAAAGACAGATAGTAGACAAGAGAGACAGAGATACATAGGAGAAAAGAGAGACAGAGACAGATAGGAGAAAAGAGAGACAGAGACAGAAATACAGAAAGACAGAGTGACAGAGAGACAGAGGGAGAGAGACAGATATAGGGAAAGATCACATGGTATCTCAGAGAAAAAAATCGCTTACTTCCTTGAAATGAACAAAAACATTAAAAACAAACAAACAACCGAACAGAAACAAACAGAAGGAGCACGGGTAGGATTGATAGAGCGGATTAGCTGATTGGCTGTACGTGTTGGCCTGGCCAAAATGGCGGCGTCCCCAAGCCAGGCCAATGTGATTACAAGGCCAGCTGGGCCAGAACTTAGTGGTACAACTCAGTAGGTTGGGGGGTAGGGGGTGTAAGTAGAAAATAGGTAGAGAGGGTGGGAGGGTGAGGGTAAGAGGAGATAATGATGTTGGAGGAGATAAAAAGTCAGGAGAAAAGAGGGTGAGGGAAGATATAATGGAAATGGATGGGTGAGTGAGAGAAGAAGATGTAAGGGTGAGAGGAGGATATGCGAGGGAGAGGAAAGACCAGGGGAGGAAGATGATAAGGGGAGGAGATATAAGCGTGAGGAAAGGAGGTGGGAGAGTGAAAGAAGCATGTGGGAGGTTGAGAGAAGGAAAGAAGGAGATGCGATAAGAGAAGGCAAGTAGCGGAAATGTAAGGGTGATGGAAAAGAGGAGATAGGACAGCGAGGGGAGTAGATGGGAGACTGAAAGGAAGTGATGAAAGGAGGTGAGGGAGGGAGAGGATGCTGGGTGGAAATTAAGGAAGGAAAAGAGATTAGAGGAGGTGGAAGGGTGTGGTGTTGAGGGGAGGACGAGACATACAAGAAGCCAAGTTTCTGCGAAAACACTTAGAACTGAAAGTGACGATTGATTGCGTAAGTTACGGAAAAAGACTTGCCGGGATGAGGGGTTGGGGGCATAGAGATAAAAAAGACACGGGGGTGGAAGGAGGGACATAAAGGCATAAGATGAGGAGGGGAGTAAATGGCTCGCAGGAGTGTAGTAGTGAAGACGACACTGCTGAGTGAGTGAGGAGAACTGATTCATTTGGAGGCCGAAGAGTGATTCCCTCCTAAGTGGAAGAGTAAAACAGAGATGACAATTAGCTTTTCCGCGGGACTGGTCAATTTGGGTAGATGGATTGCTGCCAAGATGTATTACGTGGTGTAAAAATAGAGAGACGGATGGCTTGCTCAGTAGTAGAACAATACAGAAATAGCGACAGGGTAAAGAAAACTGAAAAATAATAAAATAAAAATCGACATCCTCTAGCAGTTTTTTCATTAGTGCAAACATAATGACAACTAGTGTTGACGGGGATAAGAATATTGTTAATCAGTGAAAAAGTAAATTACTGCTACTAGTTCCGTTTCTGTTTCTGATGCTACTGCTATTGCTATAACAACAAAAACTACTACTACTACAACTACTACTACTACTACTACTACTACTACTACTACTACTACTACTACTACTACTACTACTACTACTACTACTACTACTACTACTACTACTACTACTACTACTACTACTACTACTACGTTACTACTACTACTACTACTACTACTACTACTACTACTATGATATAGAGAAGCAGGCCAACAACTATAGAGGCTTTAACAGACGGAGCTAGACCTAAATGTACACCTAGGTTTGTGGCTGTCCCTTTCTAATCTATACTACTACTACTACTACTACTACTACTACTACTACTACTACTACTACTACTACTACTACTACTACTACTACTACTACTACTACTACTACTACTACTACTACTACTACTACTACTACTACTACTACTTGTACTTACCACTACCATTACTTGCGGTAACTCAATCTAACCCCAAAACACTTTTTGCGTTAAAATCTCCTCCCTCCCCATTCTCCAATGCCAATAAAAAAAAGTTTAGAGCTCTTAACCGCACACTCACGTAGAACTGAATCCCTCCCTGTACACAGTTAAGATAATTTGATTGGCCAGGTGTTGGCGATCTGTGCACCAGGTCTGTGGGAGAGCGAGAACGGAAGGAGCGCTCAGTGCTCGCACCCTCACCTGGTCAGGCCGCCTCAGTCCAGGGGAGGTAATCAGCATCGCAGGCCCAGCAGCAGTGGAGCTTGTGCGATTTATAGGAAGATAACGGGGAACTTGGTCTCACCTGCTAAGTACGGGGCTTTTTTTGATTGCCCAACGGTTTCGTAATAGTAACTTAAAAAAAAAATCATTTTTAACTTTCTATGTATTGTTGACCGGGCTTCATTAGGTGTTAAATTGTAGTTGTGGAGTTTTTAAGTAAAGCATGGCGTTATAATGATATGCATTCCTAAACTTTAAAGTGACATCAATCTATATTACAAGAAAAAAAGTTCTACCTTTGCTCATCTCTACAGGAATAACTAGAACACTGATCAACTTGATATGTTGCACTATTTTATAGCATTTTGTCTATTCCTTCATAAAACAAAACAAAATAACAAACAAATCTGCACATTTAAAAAATCGTTGAAACCTTGTCCTTAACTACACTGTTTATCTCTAAACAACTTTCTCGAATATGCTTTTTTATGTCTGATCACGGATTACTGTTATCTAACTATATATAATCGGCCAATTAACCACTATTTTACCGAATAATATTCCCGTTCAAAGAACAGGCTCTCAACTAGTATAATTATTATAAACGTTTGTTTTCAATGCTCTGTAGCTAAAATGTCTATGCTCTCACCAAACCAAATTCTATAAAACGCATTTCAAGAAGTGTTTTTAGTCTTTCAAACCATACGTGGTGAATCCGTCAATAATTATAGTATAGCGCTATGATTGGACATCGATGTCGATTTCCATATGAATCGTCTCCGTTTTGTTTATTGGTCATGTTAACGCAAGACCACGAATCCCCGGTACCAGACTGGCCTGAAGAGCATCACCTGTGGACGGTTCCAGGTCGGTCCATCTGGCGCAGTTTAGACAGACTAATGGTGCAGGGCTGCCAAGCTCACGCCAAGAGGCGTACAGTTTGACGCCTACAGTAATATTCTTACAGCTTAGGAGCATCATGAACTTGACGCAAATCGTGGTTCTAAGATAAAGACCAAAAAAGGGAAATGTTATCTTGTTTAAGCTTTCCCAACCACAGGTTATAGTGTTATTTGTATTTCACCCTTTATCCTGTGTTCGCAACCGACTATCTTACAATGTATTTAGCTTATAATATTTCAATAAAAAGCTTCGTAATCAGCGCAATTTGAGCTGTCTAAATATATACCATATTATCGTCAATATCATAATTTCATATTCTATGATCTCTATGTCGGAGATAAGACAGCCTTATGGTATAGGCCTTCCAAACCCACGCCAAAAATCGTAAAGATCAACGCATTCAACTGTTCACACTTGTATTTTCTAAACATAATTATACCATATTTCCGCCAATACCATGATTTTATATTCTATGGTCCCTATGTCGGAGATAAGACAGCCTTATGGTATAGGCCTTCCAAACCCACGCCAAAAATTTTTATAGTTCAGCGCATTCAACGTTTCACACTTGTATTATCTGGAGCACCTTGAGTTACATCTTACAAAGCGACAAGGAAATTCCCGGAAAAGTAGCAACAAGAGCCAATTTAATCTTTTATAGAAACAACCTAGGAGATCGACCTAAAACAAATGTGTCAACAGAGCTTAACAGACACTCCAAAACTAATAATCCATAACTATTCAATTCGTCTAAACTTGATGATGAACTGACATAGGTAGCAAAAACAAAACATTGCAGACAGAAATAGGGATAGTTCACATAAAAGATCGAGAAAGCTGCTGAATTGTCCCAGACGAAGAACTGGATGCACCAGGGCTCAGGATACCAGAAAAGCCTCGGCCACGGCCCAAACCTGGCTCAAACATGCACATGATGGTGTGGTCCGATGGTACCGGTGGGTTCAGGGTTAAGGGATTCTCTCATTAAATTACCACCAGTGTTGGAGGGGGACAGGTAGGGATGGTGCTTAAACCGTCTTATATATAGAATGAAGAGGAGTTTTAGTGTATTTTCTTTACTGTTTTCCTAGATTGTGTTTTGCTCTCTAAGACGTTATCATTCTGTTCATCCATATGCACTTCTTTCTTTGTCTGATTGTTTGTCTGCGTGTTTGTCTGATTATATATACTATTCTCTTTCGCTCTCTCTCTCTCTTCTCTCTCGCTCTCGTCCTATGTCACTCACTCTCCCTCTCTCTCTCTCACTCTCTCTCTCTCTCTCTCTCTCTCTCTCTCTCTCTCTCTCTATCTATCTATTTATCTGCCTCCCTCCCTGTCTTTGCCTCTCCATTTTCTGACGTTCTTATCCGTCTTAATCCTTTTTCAGTCCTGTCGTCTCTCTCTCTCTCTCTCTCTCTCTCTCTCTCTCTCTCTCTCTCTCTCTCTATCTATCTATCTATCTATCTATCTCTCTTTCCTTCTCTCTATCTCAATCTGCCCTTCCCATAATTATCCTTACATACGAACTAGTCCTTTAGGTGACTTATATCTTTTTTATTATTATTACAAAAGCAGGACCTGGACACCTCCAGTTCAGCTATTTTTTTTTAACTAAAGTTCATTTGGTTTGCTTCAGTAGTACCTAGCCAGCGTTTACACAACTTTTATCCTTTTCCGAAAGCTGTTCCTTCCCGTGAAAACGGTAAAGTGTCATAGAAAACACCTGTGGGCACTTCAAAGGTTCACGGTGAGATACTATCGGCCCTGGTGGTTGGACTTTTTAAAATTACTTGCTGTAACTCATTGAAGGTTTGTGAAACAGGACCCATAGCGAAATCTAAGACGAAAGTAAACCGACGGTAAGGTAATTAGCACGGCCATTCATTCATAATTCTTTCTTAGATTTGTAGAGTTAATGAGTTACCGGAAAAGCCCACACCTAAAGCGTGTGATTACGTAATCCGTGATCGGTGTGGGATCGCAAGGTCTCAGAAGTCATAGCCTTGGTCAGGACAAACATCTTTAGTGTGGGAGGGGAAGGGAGTGGCTCCAAGAAGCTCAGTAGGTAGATCGCTCTATCACTAATCCGGGCATTATTGGTTCGAATCCCGATTCAGCCTCCTTGTTTCCAACTTGTTAGGTTGTTGCTAGGATAAAGTCACTGCCTAAGACAGTGGTTGTGGTATAAACAAGCCCTGTATTTGTGCACAGCACGTCGAGCTGTTCGTTGTTAATTTCAAGACCCATCTACCAGATACCACAGTTGCCAAAACTATGACCAAAATAACAAAACGAAAACCACATCCGTTGATTGCTATCTTCCCCTAATGGCGAAAGTAGTCTACTCGTCCGGTGACTCATCAAGAGGAGTTGCCCACCCTTGCGTACCGTAAAACGTCTGCCGGCCTTTGGTCTTGGTTATAGAATGATTATCACGCTATAGGACTTAGCCGTTTGAAAACCTTGCTAAAGACCAGGAAGTTACAGGTTTAGAATTAGAATTAGACCTCATTTTGAGTGAGGTTGAGTAAGTGAATGAGTTTGTTTCTACTGCACGTCAGTACGGTATCGGCTATATACCTTGTCCTAAGACAGTTAATACATTATACTAGAACCAACGGTGACTCTTTAACTCTCTGAGTTGTAAAGACAAACAAAGTGTGCATAAAAAGGCTGGTTGCAAGTAAAGGGCATATACAGTATCTTAAAAGATCTATGAGTAGGAATTTACAGTTAAATATTGTTATACACACCATGCCCTTTGGACGATATCTCTCTATAAGATTCTAGGTTATGAAAAGTGATATAAACTTTATGGATTCGCACCAAACCATTCATTTCAGCACCGGAATATTAGAGACTAATAATTATTGCACTTTGAAGTGTGCTGGTACTAGTTGGCTGTGCATGGTTGAATACAGCCAGAGTCTAATCAAGTGCCATTAAATTTTCAACTATCTCTCGAGTGGGGGTTGTCAGACAAGCCCACCCGACAAACATGTGTGAGTGTGTGTGTGTGTGTGTGTCGCCAGCTAGCTGGGGTGGCAGAGCTGTGGACTCATAGACAGGAATGCCCCTCTCGATTCATCAGATAGTTCTGGAAACTTACTATTTAAATAGAAGGCTTTTTTATGTGTAATTCGTTGGACAAAGCAACCAACGATGGCTTTTTAAGAAATCTAAAGCTTTGAATTGGTGTAAAAATATGTCTGCATCGGTTTACCCTAGAATTGTCACAAGTAAAATGTTTTTTTCAGTTTCAAATTAATACGCAATTAGAAATGTATCAACAAAGAACTTTCATACTAATCAATAATCTCTTGATCCGTATGCCCGATGCATCTCACATCTTATCATGAGACGCTTCTAAGGTCTACAGGTTTTTGTGTCCTAAATAACCATTTTTTTGCTAAAAGATTTTTTAGAAAAATGTGCGCCAAATATTTGAGAGGGTAAACTTTCTATCGCTGCTAGTCTTTCTTTGATCTTTCAATATGAGTATGATGAACTTAGGACAAACATTCCAAACTCGACTGCATGACTTATTTCCCTTGATGTCGATTTGGCAGTTTTCCTGTGGCGTCACTAAATCAAACCAATTAGGACGATGGATTGCAGCCTTATATGTATTGATTTCTCAAGCTGGTCAAAAATGTTCATTGCAATAATTAGGGTGTTTTTCTCCTTTCTCTAGCCCATCTCTCTTGAATGTTCACAATATCTTATTACGCTTTTTGTACTGTTTTATATTCTTACAGCAAGCAAGATGCTTTGAGGTGTGTTTTATTTTCGTCGTTATGTTCCTTATTTGCTTACATTGATTTCTCTTTCTCATAGTTCTTTCAAATTATTTATATTGTTATTCTCACGTTCCCCCTCTATGTGTGTCGCTGGTTGTCAGTTCATCTGTCTGTATGTCTGTTTGATTGTCCGCCTTTCTCCTACTCTCTCTCTCTCTCTCTCTTTCTATGTGAGTCATTTTCTCTCTTTACCTATCCACTATCTCTCTCCCTTGTTCCACTCCCAATGTGCTCTTTATTGATTTATATGATTGGAGCTATTTTATAGAAGAAGTTGACATTTCATGTACCCCCCCCCAACCCCTTTTTTTCCAAACACCCACACGCAAAAACACGCCTTTTCCCATCCCATTTTCATAATACCTACCGCACGAAGACTAAACATCTACTTCAGAGGCGCATGTAGACACCAATTTAAAAATAAAGAAAAGACGATCGGGTTTATAAGATGAGACTGTTTTGGTATCAGGAAGTTTACCGCCACAATGTTTTCCAAAGGTCGCCAGCATTGGAGACATGTCGATCCATGTTTAGTCTGGAAGGAGAGAGAGAAAGAGAGAGAGAGGGAGAGAGAAGGCGATAGATGGGGGAGAGGGAGAGATCGAGAGAGATGGAGAGAGAGAGGGAGGGAGAGGCGGGGAGAAAGAGAAAAAGACAAATAAGAGACAGAGAGGGAGACAGAGAGGACAGAGAGAGACACCGAGAGAGAGAAAGAAAGAGAGAGAGAGAGAGAGAGAGAGAGAGAGAGAGAGAGAGAGAAGGAGAGAGAGAGAGAGAGAGAGAGAGAGAGAGGAGAAAGAGACAGAGAGACACAGAGAGTGAGAGAGAGAGAGGAAGATAGAGAGAGCACCATAAGAGAAATCAATAATACTGCAGATTTGGCTGATTGCCACTGACACCCCGCACTGTCTACAGATCTGCGCTCAGGACTTTCCAGAAGGTTCAGCTCACGATTCATGGTTTACAATTTAAAAGTCTGTGTATACCTTATAGTCCTTTTACAGACAACTATTTTTTTGTTTCTATAGAAATATTTACGAACGATGACACCTAAACTAGCATTGCATAATAATGTTTAAAATAAATACCGAGACACTTTTACTCTAATTCCTCACTAAAAAAGGATTTCAGATTTATATTGTATAAACGATATTAGGTCTCTTCTTTCCCTCTCTTTGTCACTGTGAATCTCGCTGTCTATGCACCTGTCTCTTTCTCTGTGTATTTCAGTCTGTTATATGTCTCTCGTCGTGTCTTTTTGACTTTCTGTCTATCTCTCTGCCTCTTTCCCCGTCTCAGTTGGAATAGAGCGGAATTTTAAATTTGGATGTCGCGTGATTTTTATCCGTGCTCTTTCCAGTTTAATCTTGAATCCTGAGTGTTCTCTATAGAGGGAGGGAGAGAATTCTCTCCCTCTCTCCGGGTTTAACGTCTCCTAGGTTCCCCTGGGGGATCCTATACGGCGACAGGCGGCGTTGAATCTGTTGTACCTTTGTTTATTCTCCGTCTCAGTTGGAATAGAGCGGAATTTTAAATTTGGAGGTCCATCCCTGGTTGGGCTAGTAATGTGCTGCTATATTTTATTTAAATCCTAACAGATATCTCGGCGAAGCACAGATAATTAGTTATGTGTATCTGAGTGACTTTTGTGAGTATACCAATTAAAACTTCTGGACTCTGGTTCTTTTTTTAAAGAAATATTTACACATACAAATCAAGCCTTACAGGTAAGAAAAAAAATAAAACTATCAATTATTATGAGACTTACATTTCAGGTACATATTTCAGGATTTGCCATAATGAAACCCATTGTGAAAACCAAGAAAATTTGGGTAGATTGCACAAACAAGACGTAGCTCTAGTCTCGTCATAACAATAGAAGAATAAGAAGGCTGACGAAGAAACATTAACTGCGCAATGTTTCTACGCTAGGTTTGGGAATTGGCTCTGGCGTCCAATCATAGATCTATCCTTGACATCCGGAGCCAATGACCGATCAGAAAACCCCATGATCAAAAAGCGTGGTTAGGTCACCCGTTAAGAATAATAATGGTAAAAATAAACATTACTACATATTTTATTTTGCGCCTTTCATTGTAAGGTGTAAAAAAATCTTAAAGGGCTTTACATATTTAACACTACATAAACATATCAGATCAAATATACATTAAATGAACCTGTAAAATGTCATGCAAAAAAAAAAAAAGAAATCTTAACTGAACAAAATAAATCCATCATTGTAGCGAGGGTCATGCGGCATCTTTGTTTACTGTGCTGCGGTAATGCAGTGTCCAGTTGGGTGACCACTACGCTTTTTAAATGGTAGCTACCTTGATTAAGGTGTTGAAGGGTCCAATCAGAGCTCTATCCTTGACATACGGAGCCAATGAACCATCAAAAAAGCCCATGATCAAAAGGCGTGATTGGGTCACCCGTTAAAAATAATGATAACTATAAAAATTATTACATTTATTTAGCGCCTTTCATTTTAAGGCATACAAATCCATAAGGGATTTACATGATTTACACTCAACTAATATAATTATATCCGAAAAATGTGCATCAAATTAATCAGTAAAATACCATGCAAAAAAAACACAACATCAACTTAACTGAACAAAATAAATCCATCATTGTAGCGAGGGTCATGCGGCATCTTTGTTTACTGTGCTGCTGTAATGCAGTGTCCAGTTGGTTGACCACTACGCTTTTTAAATGGTAGCTACCTTGATTAAGGTGTTGAAAAGTACCCACAAGGAACATTAATCAATTCTTTATAGCAGAAAATAAAATGATTAAATTGATTCGGTTCAGTAATCAGCGCCTGCTAGAGACGTAGTTTGTTCAAGGTTTTACAAACTCTGCAAAAATATTAGGTCCCGTAACAATTTAATTGAAGCTATAATTGAATAGATATTGTATTATTATTTACGTAACAACATAAAAAAACGGTTTTAGTTCGAAATCTTAAGTCCGTCTATATATTTGTAACTCATGCCATAAAATGTTTTGGCGTCACCTTACATAACGCAGAGACTCTAATGTAAAAAAAAAACATTCAACGTTCACAGATTTGACGGTAGGGTAGGCCAAGTTCTTCAGCTCTTTCGTTTTTTCCCCAGTTCAAAGCTCTCAGTGTTTTGCTTTTCTGCAGTTTTTCCCCCTTGTGTAACGTACCGCGTGCTATTTGTGAAGCTCGGTCTGCTCCAAGTTGCTTTTTTAGTTTGTTAGGGGATTTTTTGGTTAGGGAATTTTTTGGTGTCTGTAGCGCTCACCAGGTGGTCTGGTTATCTGGGCGCCAGTGTTTACTTACTGAAGCCCAGGGGAGGCGAACACCGCGCCGCACGGAGACCAGAGGTCGGCGCACGTACACACAGCCTCTTTGTTTAGAAAGCAGTAAAATATTGATTGGGCTAGTTTTGTTCCACTAGCAGGGGTATGGGATGTGGCTCCAGGGATAGGTAATGTGCTGCATGCAGGAGTTCATAGATGTACAGACATAGTTCTTAGATGTGCAGACATAGTTCTTAGATGTGCAGAGAGAGTTCTTAGATAGACAGACAGAGTTGTTAGATGAACAGACAGAGTTCTTAGATGGACAGACAGAGTTCTTAGATGGACAGACAGAGTTCTTAGATGGACAGAGTTGTTAGATGGACAGACAGAGTTCTTAGATGGACAGACAGAGTTCTTAGATGGACAGACAGAGTTCTTAGATGTACAGACAGAGTTCTTAGATGGACAGACAGAGTTCTTAGATGGACAGACAGAGTTCTTAGATGGACAGACAGAGTTCTTAGATGGACAGACAGAGTTCTAGATTTTTTGGTTAGGGGATTTTTTGGTGTCTGTAGCGCTCACCAGGTGGTCTGGTTATCTGGGCGCCAATGTTTACTTACTGAAGCCCAGGGGAGGCGAACACCGAGCGGCACGGAGACCAGAGGTCGGCGCACGTACACACAGCCTCTTTGTTTAGAAATCAGCAAAATATTGATTGGGCTAGTTTTGTTCTCCTGGCAGGGGTATGGGATGTGGCTCCAGGGATAGATAATGTGCTGCATGCAGGACTGTACAGAGTTCTACGATGTACAGAGTTCTTAGAAGTATATCTGAGTCAGCGATCGGAATACAAACGTGATGGCGAAAGTGTTGCAAGAATACACAGCCACAACTGTTATGAAGTCTCTTTGCAATTGAATCAGCGAGCTGTAGACACTTTGAGTTTGTTGCTTAGCATTCATGCTCAGAAATATAATAGGCTATATTTTGGACGTCTTTTTACAAAATAAAATCTGACAATTGTGCGTGCAGCCACAAAGTGACAGTGCGGGGAGACCATTATTTTGGACCAAGCCATTATACAGCCATTAAAGAAATTAAAGGAATTAAAGGACACATTTTTATTGACAAATCCTGAGTTTTGAACTACGGACCTATCGATTTCGGAAACCAACACTCTACCAGTTGTTCCACACCTGTAGACAGACATAACGATAGAAAAAATGTGACAAGACTCTACAGACTTCTTAAGATATGCTGTAGATATGCTGTAGGCAAACCCATGTTGTATATGTGTGTTTTTATGTCTGTATGTGTTGATTTGTATGCGTGCGTTTGTATGAGTGTGTTTGTATGTGTGTTTTTATGTGTGTATGTATGTGCTTTTTTGTATGTGTGTGTTTGAATACTGTAGACAAATACCACGTAGCATGCTTGTGGAGTTCCCAAACTTCTGAGGCTGGGCCACATTCTGCACCCATGTTCCACTAATTCCTACGACAGGTATGCCGAGTGTCCGCCTGATATCCTGACCATGTTTCAGGAATGTTGATGGCGGTCCGGAGATTCCCCGCATCGCCACAGCCAGGTCGTCCTGACGTTAGCTTTGTTAAGCTTGAGCAAGATCTGAGGATAGGAATGCTCACTGTCGTGCTAATACGTCATATATGGGTGTCTCTGAGGACTCTAGGAGATATTGAAAAGTTAAAACAAGGAAGATAGATAGAGAGACACACGAGAGAGAGAGAGAGAGAGAGAGAGAGAGAGTGAGAGAGAGAGAGACAGAGAGAAGGAGAGACAGAGAGAGGGCTTCGCCTCTATTGGTGCCCAATAAAGTCTCCTAAGAGGCGTCTAGCCTCGAGGAAGCGTCCGCCCAGTCCACACCTAGGTGTTTTGAGCGTGAGACTTGGGAGGCCCTGAGGCTCAGTTGCCAGCGCTCTGAATTAAAAAGCAAGTTGTCTGGGGCTTGAAACTCAATTTGTGAACGTTTCCTTTCAGCTAGTCCATGGAATTGCATATTAAAACAAACCTAGGGTAAAAAGAAAATCATGTTTCGATGTTGATATTTTGTATCTGTATAGTAATTGGTCTTGCGTTGTGCATTGGCCTTTTTTAAATATTCCCTAACTGCATTACCTCTTACAAAAAATCGATTGGAGTTCTGGAAACCTCCTTGCACCGTTATTTCAGAAACTGAACATTTTGATTGCAATCTTAGTTTAATTTTTTATTTTGCTTTCGAGAAAAGAAAAGGTAACGTAAAATACTTGATAATAATAAGATAAAGTGTTTCTTGTTTGTTTTTGAACTAAGCAGAATCATCGAAACAAACAAACAAAAAACAAAAGAAACGCTGACTATCTAGGTTAGAAAAAGTGCACCTGATATGAACAAAGGCTTATGTTTTATTATTACTGTGCAGATAAGACAATGTCTCTGTGCGCGTTAGATAGCGTGATAGTGCAACAAATCCTTCACCAACTTCTCCGAGTGTCGTGTGAACAATAGAGGAAAACAATTAAAGCTTCAAACACTGGTTGAGAGCAGGTAGACGTTCTAAGCACTGACTTTCAGATGGAAAAGTAATCAGCGGCGAAATTCAAAACAAGAGTATTATAGCACTCAGGGTCGTAATGGATCGCCCAGATTCGTTTGGCAGATTGTGAGTCTGGTTAGATACAACAGGTGACAAGTACAACATTGCAATAACTTTAGCTCTTGTCGTAAAATATATAGGCTTAAGACAAGTTGTAAGCTACATTGTACTTACGATGCTAGTAATATTTTTTGTGTGATAGGCTGGTAAGATGGATGGGGCTGGCGACTGACGGAGCGAAGGTAACTGATAAAGGATTCGTCTGGGGGGAGACTGAATTCTATGAAGCGTGGAGAGAACGATTAGACAGGAGGAGGGAGGGAGATAGAGAGAGGGAGAGAAGGAAAGAGGGAGAGAGAGGAGAGAGAGAGGAGAGAGCGAGAAAGAGAGGGGAGAGATGGAGAGTGAGGAGAGAGAGAGAGAAGAAACAGAGAGAGAGGGAGAAAGGTGAGAGAGACTGAGAGAGAGAAGAGAAGAGAGAGAGAGAGAGGAAGAGAGAGAGGGAGAGAGAGGAAGAGAAAGAGAGAGAGGGAGAGACAAACATATAACATACAGACATACAGACAGAAAGACAGACAGACAGACAGATAGATAAACTGACCATAAACAGAGACATCGACAGGCTTTCAAAATATAAAAAAAAGCGAGAGAATATTTTGCAATCTCCCCAAAAATTGTTGTCTTGTAGAGCGGGGCTGTGGTACACTTGCTGATGTTAAGCCAAAAGAAGGCATGCAACAAAACAACTTTGTAAAAATAAATCAGACTCTCCTGGGAACGAAAAATGAGCAAACATAAGTTTTTTTTCTAGAATACCGTTTACTGTAGGGTGTTGGTTTACTTCATTTCTTGTAACATGCAGGTGGCATGGTAAAGCTTCAAAACTCAGGTGCCTTCAAATTTTTGCAAGAACGCAAAAATACCTTGATCGGGTTTTGTTATTTTTTTTAAGTAGGACAAAATAAAAATTTGGCAAGAAATTGTTGATAGTGTTAATGAAGTGCAGTCTTTCGAAGAGATTTTTTTTGCTATTTTGGATCGTCTCAATACATAGTCCCAAAACGTGTTGTTATTTGGATCATAGTTGTCAGTCTTTTCGCCAATGCCCTTTTGCTATGTAGGTCCTTTCAATAGATAGCCATTCTTCCAAATACTTTTTGTGTTTTGGATCCTTTCAATAGATTGTCAGTCTTATGGCCAGGACTTGCTGCCCATTTAGATTCCCCACAATTTACAGTCCACATGCCAAAGATGTGTTACTATTTAAATCCTTTCGATAAAATTGTTAGTCCCTCCTTAAAACAGCAAAAAGATGTTGTGAGAAGACTTTGGCATTTGCTTGTTCGTCAGCGGGATCGATTTGATCTTTAGTGTTCAATCAATCAATCGATCAGGCAATCAGCCAGCCAGCAAACCAGTCAGGGAGATATCATCGAAGAGGCTATGGGGAAGGTGCATCGTTTCTTCAATGTTTAACTAATTGAGATTTCGAGTGTCAGATCGGAAAAGAGAGGGAGAGAGAGAGCAGTGATGATGGTTTTCCGTGAATCCGCGGAAAAAGAGAGAGAGAGAGAAAAGAAGAGCAGCAATCGGTAGAGGGGGGAGATTCTTTGACTAAAACAATTATGCGAACAGTAGAAAATACTAGTAATGAACCACTTAAGTTTATTAATGCTCTGCTATGGTGCAATGGGAGGTTAACAACCGACTCAGTTCCTTCCCATGTCTTTCTGCCTCCTTCCTCAACCCGCTCCCTCTCCCTTATCCTAATATCTGCTCACTCAACCCAGTTCCGTCGTTTCGCCTCAATCAATTTTCAAGTGCAGCTATATCATATCAGCTTCAAATTACCCACTTAACTGTTTATATTGTATTTATTATTTACGTTTTCAACAAGTTTATTAAGGAAAAACCATATTATAATTTCTCTCATTCTTTTTCTGTCTGACTGTCTGTCTGTTTATCTGTCTTTCGGCCTCTCTTTTCCTTCCCCCTCTCCTCTATCTCTTTCATTAAATCTCTATCTTTCGTTCTCTCTCTCTCTCTCTCTCTCTCTCTCTCTCTCTCTCGCTTTCTCTTTATATCTTTTATCTCGCTTATTCTCTACATTTGTATTATCTTGATATAGAGCATGGGTATCAACCCAGCGTTGAGTTTCGTGGCAAAGATTACCATCTCCCTTTTGCTGAAATTTGGTATATAATTAGAATAATCATTTTCAATGACCAGAAAGTCTCTTATTTAGTTTTTTACTGCATAATCTTTGGCACCATAGACTTGAAAGACAAAATAGTCTGTGGATATAGATTAAGGTCGTTTTCTAAAAGAAGAACCAAACTTGAAAAGAGCAGTAATATAATCTAAGTATAATTAGCTGTACGTAGAGTTTCATGGCCCTTTTTGTACCCTACCTTTTCAGCTTTCTGTAGACATTCATTCTATAGACACTGATCTCTATGGCGAGCTTGGTCTAGATCTATCCGGCAAGAGAAGCCAAAAAACGGGTTAAGATTTCCAAGTCAACAAATCTAATACCTTTCTAAAAACAAGGGTTTGCATTCACCGTGGAGTCCTGACTTGTTAGTAGATAATAGACTGGCAAAGTGGGGGCAGGGTAAGGGCGGAGTAGTTCTCTCACCTATCTCGCAGGAGAACCCAGGTTTAACTCCCAGCAGGTACCGTTGTGTTGCTGCAGGATTTATCGGGAAACCTAGAAAAGCAAAGCTAGTTAAAGATTGCATGTTTTTTTAACTGTCGAGCGTTGATAAGGCATGAGTTGATCTATAGCATGCGTGTCTGGTAAAATCCAGTGCCATTTCAAGCATGCGCAGAGCTCCGTCGGTGTCGGGTCTGATGCGTGCAAGGATGGTTCGACAGGACCCACTGCTTAAAGTTATCTCCCCCTGAACTAGACAGGTTGGACTGCGGCTTAAAAGTACAGTTCAAGAACCTCTAGAACTTAATCAGTGCTTGACAATATATCTGGATCTATAATCGATCTAAAAAAAACAGCAATGTAACAGCGTTCACAGCGGCAAGATATTACAACACGATCAGAGGTATAAACACCTCTCAGTCTCTAAAAAAAGATAATTCTATCACTACCTCTTTATCGCTTTCTGCTTTTATATACACAAGACACAGATCTAAAAATCTCTTGGCCGTCAAGAAGACTGGGTAACATACGAGAAAAGTCCAACCTCTGACAAGCTTACATAAGTGTTCTTTATCACTTCTCGTCCCCTCCCTTTTTTATCAAAACTCGAGAATTATCTAGATTTCACTTGAATGATCCAGACTCTAAGCCCGTGCCAGCGGATTTGGTGAACACTACTCACCCGGTACATGCTAGCATAGTAGCGTACGCGTGGACAATGTCACTCTGGCCCATCATTCAGAAATTATCAATATACTTTTCATATTACTGTGACGTTGTATCCAAATTCTTTCACCTCTTACAAGTCTGCAAAAACGCCTTACTTATAAGACCACGAATTGCAATGAACTAATCCATAACGCTAGTTGAATGGTACATTTTTTTCCACTGATGAGCGTTGAGGAGGCATAAGTTATCTATAGCAAACAGGACCGGCAAAATCTCGTGCTATCTCGTGCACGCGCAGAGCCCCGCATGTGTCGGTTGTGACGGAGTGTGCAAGACTGGTTTGATTGGAATTTGTATGTATGTATGTCTGTGTGTCAGTCTGTCTGTGTGTCAGTCTGTCTGTCTGTCTGTCTCTCCCCATCTCTTTCACTTTCTCTTGTCTCTCTCTCTCTCTTTATCGTTCTCTCTCCTTCTATGATCACGCAAAACGTGACTTTTTAATTTTTCTTCTTCATTCAATTTATTCTATGAAAAAAACCCCAAAACAAAACAAAAGCGTAGAGTCACCCACCATTCCGGTTCTCAAGAAAACGACTCCATGCTAATGAAGTGAAAAGGCAGCCAGAAACTATTTCAGCTATGCTAACATTTTCGCTTTTCTTTATCCAGAAATAACAAGATACCTCGTGTTTCCTCCTTGACTGATTATTTCCAGCCCACCTCTCAATCGCTCCTACCGAGTTCCAAATATTCTAGTGTGAGTAAAAAAATATTACCCATTGTTTTCTCACCTTACCCGCCGCCACACAATCATAATTATAAGTGAGTAAAATACATACCACATTTTAATTACCACCTCTCAAATATTTCCTTTACCGAGTTTTACACCCCCCAATCTCTACAATCTTTTTCCTTTCAAGTTCCAAATATTCCGCAAATAGCAGAATATCTCACCCATTGCCTTTACTAACGATGAGCAGAATTTCTTATCCATTCCGCCCCAATTCCAATTCTAGCCGCTTTTGAGTGGAAAAATATATTACTCCTTTTCTCTCTCTCTCTCTCTCTCTCTCTTTCCATCTTTATCCCTCTGTGTCTACCTCTGTCTATTTCTCTCTCTATCTCTCTTCCCTCTCTCTCTCTCTCTCTCTCTCTCTCTCTCTCTCCCTTTCCATGTATGTTCCACCTTGGTGAGCACTATGTGTTACCACCACCTACTCACCATCACGTTCAAGCACCTCCCCCACTGATCTCAGCGGCTGCCACGACTTGATAACTACCTCACCTTGTGCTCTCTACTCTTCATCTTTATTTGTTTTCAAAACATCCATCAAGAAAAAACCTCTCTCCAACTTTTTCTTTCTCTATCTTTCTTCTGTCTCTGCTAATCTCTCTCCTTCTCTCTGTTTACCAAAACTGTCTAAAACGTTTCAAAATAATTATTTATACATGCCATCCAGATTCTAGCTCTAGGTGAAATCGGGGGTTCTATTGTTCTTGGCCAAAAAACCTCTTTGAAGCTGTTTTTTTTCCACTCCTCACATTAGAGGTTTTCTAAACACCAAGCGTCATAGATTGCAGAGAGGTGTCTTGTGTTGAAAGGGAACAACATAAAATCGTGTACCTGCAGTTTGAAATGACTGCATTGTAAGGATAGGGATATCGAGGCTTATTTAAAGAGAGGGAGGGAGAGGGAGAGAGGGAGGGAGGGAGAGAGAGAGGGAGAGAGAGTG
>RQTK01000432.1:187694-202621 GCA_003991915.1 Elysia chlorotica
AGAGAGAGAGAGAGACAGAGAGAGAGAGAGGGGTTAAAAGGCTTACGCAAAAGTATGAATAATTGAGTGGAAAGCCTCGTTGAGAGGTACACATACAAATGTTGAAAAATATCAGTTAGGGAAGAGAAACAGAGAGAAAAAGAGAGAGATAAACAGTGAGGGAAGAGAGAGAGAGAGAGAGAGAGCGAGAGAGAGAGGGACATCATCAACTGACTCTATTATAATGGCGACTTTCTCAGATTTTTTCTTCTTTTTCCGTTTAAACGCTTTTCTGTGTTTAACCTTTCAGGTTTTAGAACCTCTATTTAAAAAATAATTTCAATTTTGCTTTTTAAAGTCATTTTTATAAATTTGATTTCCTTCACAATTTGTTTTCTTTTTTTTATCTTTCTGTTTTTCTTTATTTCACTTTTTTTCTGTATCAATCTCTTTTTTATGCCTCTCTTCATCCATATCCCCGTCAATCTCTTTGTTAGAACTCATTCTACTGTACAATCATTCGTCCTGATAATTTCATGTAAGTCGCGCTGCGTTCCCCTTACCAACCTGGCTGTAAATTGATCTTACGTATCCCCCAACCCCTTTCCAACAGTCGCACTAATCCCTCGCCCCTCCCTTCCTGTCCTACTTACCCTAATGACCAGAGATGATTGTCCAGTGAGCGCATTAAGAGCTCGTCATCTCCTGGTCAATCTCGGGTCTCTGATCGTACCCTCACCGTCTGGAGTGTGACTTAAACACTATGCTAGTAGGATGTACAAGTTACTACAACCGCTGGCCACAAAATCATATGCTTAAACATCAGATGTAACTTTTAAAAATGGTCGTATGCTCATGTAAACTTTGTTTTTGCACATATTGATGTTATCAATAAATACTCATACAGTTCAAGTATTATTTGTACAAAATTCCGGGCGGTTTCATATCTTTCATTGATTGAAGTCCAACAAAACAATGTTGGGTGATAAACAGGAGGCGTTTCATTCTATTGGCATTGCGTTCAGAGATGACAAAACAGTACACGCAGTCACTTCACGTTCACTTGTTTAGAATTTATCTGTCTTTATTACATTTATTAAATTTTTTGGTTACTTCTAATACATCTCAATTAAACTAGGACAAAATTAAAAAAAAACAACAACTAACGTACAGCCATTTGGATGGAAAATATTGTAAAAACTTTTCCTTAATTTTCAAGTAAATGGCGAAAAGTTTTACATGGTTGAAGATCATTCTATTCAATAGGCCAGTTTCATTAAATAGATTGCCCGCCAAAATTCAAAACCTGTAATCAGTAGCTAAATTAAGAAAGAGTAATTTAAAACATAATCATTTTCCTTCATGATATGGCACAATGGCTCTCATTTGGGCTTGGGGTTCTTCGAAAGCTCTTTGTCTCTGTAGGTCTACGATAGATCTATAACCGGAACCGAGGCAGATTTCCGAACCTATGGTCTCAATTACGTCATGGTTCCGCCATCTCACGATCTATATTGTGTGTGGCTGAGACAGAGGCCGTGGTGCCTCCGCTCTGGCTGGAGGGGCATGGGAAGTTGATGACCAAGATCGTAAAGAAATCATTAAGACAGAGCGCTCAAATCGGCAGTTTAAACTTTAAAGAATAGACGGAAAGCTCAAAGCTCAGATGTCGGAGTTTAACACCAAGTTGGCTTCTCGCCCGCCGCATAGTCTAGACTTGAACCCAGCCTTAAGAGGTTTGACCTGACGCTCTACAAACAACCTGGACTTTCTTCATTCCAGGTGTCAGTACACTCTGGTGATGTTTTCTTCTGATTTATGTGCCCCTTGAACTATATACCAACTTGTTAGAGGGTCGTGCCCGAGTTCTAAAGGGAAAAAATATCCATGTTTGTGATCGTGCCCCAGGTGTATGTTGCCATCGTCATGCTCTGGGTGGAAGTGTGAGAGTTGGCTGTTATGGTAGAGCATTGGTATTCCGTTCTAATCTCTGCCCAATACACAACCTTAAAATATGTTTGTCGGCGTTGGTGCCCTAGTAGTTTTATCGGTGTCAGTATAACGTGAATGGCTGAGACAAGAGTATTGACTTCCCCGAACTCCTTCTGTGCGGCAACGCGTACATTTGTTAGACATTAGTTGTAGGACCCATTCACTTGAAATTAACACATTTATTAATCTATACACCACCTTTGTCTTGAGACACTTAGCTAGTTCTAACTTTGTTTAAAAAAAAAATCTCAATCAGTGTTTGACAGCATTTTTCCTTACCTGGCTTCTTTTGCTAAAAAACGCTTTCTTTGCCTATCTGCAACGACGGTGTTCCCATACGTCAAATCTGTGTGATATTTCTGTTCCTGTACAAATTATTTCTGACCTTTATCTGGATAACGAATACAAACACTGACAAATCGGCTTGTGTCAGATCAAACGAAACCATGAATCTTTTCCAATGCCATTTCAAGATTCTTGAAATAAAAAGTGTAGCTCTAAAAGGTTGTCTATAATTTTCTAATTTTTTTTTTTTTTTGGCGCGGCTTAAAGTGTCGATCTAATTGGTTTAGACAGAATGATCTACTGCTTGTCTTTTTTCGACTTGTGCCGCTGTTCATTAGTCAAATTATGATCAATGGCCTTGAACAGTACGTAGTAAAGACCTTATGTGGGGATTCGTTTTTTTTTTAAAGAAAATTGAAAAAACTTTCCCGTTTATTGCGCCAAACGTGCTTCGAAAGCTGCACAATTTATCTTTTTACTCAGTTAAAGTGTTTCAACAAATTCTACTTACTGAAGCAGATTTCTAATTATTTAACACACATTCTTAACTCCAAAATCTTAACTTAAACTTAGGAAAAATGTAAGTTAATCAAAAAAGAATTGAAGAAAAGTTACTAAGTGGCACACTTTAAGCCTGAGTGATTAAAAATGAGAGAAACACGGCCGGTGCTGATAGGATGGCAAGAAAAGCTGTTTACAGACAGCGCGAGAACTCCTGTACAAAAAGATAGACATGGTGGGGTTATCTCGTTTGAATATGTGGCTGAAAAGCAAGATTAGATTTTGTCTATGATTATGAAGCTATATTTTTGTGATTAATTTAGAATACTTACCCATACTGTAAATACGTGTGAATTATTGTTTTAATAGTGATCATTATTAAAATTATTATTATTAATATTATTATTATTATTATTATTATTATTATTATTATTATTATTATTATTATTATTATTATTATTATTATATTTTTCATCATTATTACAGCATACATTTCTGTGGTTGTTCCTATTACCGTTCTGCTTGTGCACTGACTCGACATTTTTTACTACGTATACCACCATTGTTATCATCTCTCCTGCAATCTTAAAAAGTCGAGGTGTAACCTAATCTCCTTAAAAATCAACACATTTCGGTTATTCACCAAGCACTTGCAATAAGAGATGAACCACATAGATCCAGGAGTTATTTTTACCACAGAGTTCAAACTCTCTCAGAAGTGTTGTTTCCTCAGCCATGTCTTAGTCAGTCGATGCCTTGCGATTACGAACCCATAACAAAAACGAAAACGAAATGTAATAGAAGGTAATAGGAGTCACACTTGCATTCAATCGTACCTCCATTTTATTAATCCGTAGCCATTGAGTTATCGGAAAACCCCACTCCTAAGGGCTTAATTATATCATTCAGACGTCCGTCTTGGGGTCCGTCCACAATATAGGCTATATAGTGCTGCTGTTGGACGTTAAACCAACCCAACCCAACCCAATTCCAATGTATACCACAAACGCTGTAATGTGAGTCCAGAGCAGTGCACATCCGAGGATGCTGCAAGATGATGAGTAACCCGCCAGGGGGGCAGATCAGAATGTAGGTCACCTGGTGGCCGTGGTGGCAGCAAACAGGTGAGGCTCACGTCTTGACACTGAGGCTTTCCAGAATGACAGCCCAAGACAGCAGGGTTGGCAATTTTTTAGAATAGACAACCAGCGTGAGTTGTAATATATTTTTATTTTTAAACTATTGTAACTAACAGTTAGAAACATTCACCTTGATTAGTTTCTAATAGAATTACTGGATGAATACAAAGTCTTTCTTAGAATTATTCTGCCCAAAGTCTAAACGAATAGATTGCCAGCGTGAGTTGTAAAATGTTATCAGTAAACTATTGACGCAATTAGAAAAAATCACCATAATTAGTTTAAAATAGAATTACTGGATAAATAAAATAATATTCTCTCTTACAATTATTCTGCTCACCTTCTAAACGTCAGGACTACATAGGCTTTATTGTTCACGATCCCTATCACTAACGTCTAACAATGTTACGTGCTGCCACAGAAAGAGAGAGAAGAGAGAGAGAGAGAGAGAGAGAGAGAGAGAGAGAGAGAGAGAGAAAGAGAGAGAGAGAGAGAAAAAGAGAGAGAGAGAGAGAGAGAGAGAGAGAGAGAGAGAGAGAGAGAGAGAGCAGGTAAACCTTGACTATTCGGAGATTTTAATTGCATTATGAAAGCTTTCACTGGTACCCTTATAAATTCGAGATACTTCTGTTGAAACTGGTTGATTCGGTGAATAGGTGTGTGACTACAGAGGCAACGATGGAGGAGGTGGTGTAGTGTATGGGTCTCACACTAGCGGCTTGAGCTGCGCGGCAATAATTATGTTTACGGTAGCCTTAGAGCCTATAATTATAATTATTAATTTTAGTAATACGTTTCACAAACTATTGCATTGATATACGAGGCTAGCATTATGCTTGCTTACTCTAATACTTCATTGAAACAAAGATGGTGGATTTTCTTCAGCCACAGTTTTTATTAATTATCCCGACTTCTATAGACGAAATCCTCCCTTTGAACTATTTCACCCACTTTGGTGGCTCTTTGACGTCAGGCTCTTCGTTTCTCTGTTGCTTTTAATTTGAAATTAAAAAAATAATGTGTGGCTTTTAAGATTAGACTTTTTAAAATGAAATAACCAACAAAACCACGAATAGTGAAAAAAACCCGTCAAAGTAACACTTTTTTTTTTCGTTTTTTTTAGCTTTTGTATTATTATTGATCACCATGTTGTTATTGGTGATATCCATTAGTGTTATTTTTGTTATTTGTGCAGAGAGAATTGGCTCCGTGTGTGTGTGTAAGAGGTATAAATACCACCCCCCCCCCCCCCCGTCGGCCGTGCTTGCTTTATTGGTGTAGGCTCCGTCTTATTTATGGTTGGATAAATCGGAGATCAGGAACCAGGTAAAGAGACTGGCATGAATTTAATAAAGAGATGCAGTTCTTAACGGGTGCTTTGCTGAATAGACAAAAGAGAGAGTGTGAGGGATATAGATAGTAGAGAGGCTGAGAGATACGGGGAGAGACAGGCACAGAAACAGATAGACAGGCAGAGAAACAGACAGACAGAGGGAGATAGAGAAAGAGATAAAAGACGGAGAAACAGAGAGATGGGTTTGAAAGATACATAGAAAGAAAGGGGCAGTGAGAGAGCGGGAGGGAGAGACATACAGATAGCGAGACAGAGACAGAGACAGCCACACAGCCAGACAGACAGTCAGAGAGACAAATTGAGCAATGTATACTTATGCTTCTAAATGTTTTCATGTCAATCTCAACATCTCGGATGCTGCTGGTTTGTCCAAAGCTCTCCCTATAAAAAAGAATGTTAGAAACTCTGGCACGCTGCAAGACTGGAGGCTCTGTACCACGTGACCTCCACACAACATCAAACATCTGGGCTCCTCCACCTCCTCCACTTCCACCACTCCACCTCTCCTCAAAAATCTTCCCTGCTTGGAAACAAACACAAATACTTTTGAACCAAACATGCCTGATTGTTTTATCTTCTATTATTATTTATCCCTGTCTATCTGTCTCTGTGTCTCGCTGTCTCTTTTCCACCTCAGTTTTGTCGCTTTCTATTTCTATCTGTGTGTATGTTTTTGTTTTTCTCCCTTTATCTCTTCCCCTATCTATCCCGCTCAATATTTAGTTTTTCTTTTTTAATCCTTTATGTTTTAAATTATTTACATAACATGTTTATTTCTTTTTCCAGATTGTCTATCTCTCTTTCATCTCGAAATCTGTTTCTCTCTTTTCTACTCCATTTCAAACATAGTGTTCATGTTCTTTCCTTCTCTCTATCTAACTATTTATCCATCTCTGTCTCTGTCTCTCTCTCTCTTCATATATAATGATATCTCTGTGTCTCCACCTATGTGTCTCTCGGTGTGTTTTTGTTTGTCTGACTGTCTGTCGATCTCTCTCTCTCTCTCTCTCTCTCTCTCTCTCTGTGTCTCTCTCTCTTCTTCTCTTCCTCTCCCCACGCGCTCTCTCTCTCTCACTCTCTCTCTCTCCCACTCCTCTCTCTCTCTCTCTCTCTCTCTCTTTCTCTCCCTCTCTCTCTCTCTCTCTTTCTATCTCTCTCTTTCCTCTCTCTCTCTCTCTCTCTCTCTCTTCTCTCTCTCTCTCTCTTCCTCTTCCTTTCTCTCTCTCTCTCCCACCTCTCTCTCTCTCTCTCTCTCTCTCTCTCTCTCTCTCTCTCTCTCTCTCTCTCTCTCCTCTCTCTCTCTTTCTCTCTCTCTCTCTCTCTCTCTCTCTCTCTCTCTCTCTCTCTCTAACTCTAGACCAGGCGTTACCCATGCAGTTAAGAACTACCGGCCCCGAGGTCTGACACATGGATAAATATACTGGTACTCATTAGATGCCCTGGCTGATTGTTTTGTCAAGGTGTTGCTTCCACAGGTAGCTCTAGGCCTCTAGCTCCTACCTCTACACATTGCAGGATTTGCGATACACACAACCATAACGGATCGCATAATGAGACCCCTTGTTCATTGTTTATTCTCATCGCTCATTGACTCTGTAAGTCTAGGTCAGAGCTATAATTAGACCCCGCAGCAGAATTCCTTTTGTAGTCTTAGTTTCGCATTTGGCCCTGTTAGCGCAAGATCTCTCGCTTTCTAGCACAAACCTATGCGGGTTTCCCCAATGCTTCACGTCTGTGGACCACTTTGGGTGCGAGAGTACAAAAATTCCTCTGACTGCGTACTAAAAGTTCCAACATGTTCAATAATTATACACACATAATTTTTAGTGTGAGAGTTATTTTTACCGCCCATCTCTGTTAGGTTTTGTGAACCTTAAATGAATTTTATAGGTTTTTTGAAAGATTTTGTGTTTATTTATCTTTCTTTTCTGTAGATTTGTGTTCTCTTATCAGTACTGTTTTCCATTTTTCTGTGTGTGTTTGTGTGTCTGTATGTCTGTTGTTATATCTCATTGACTCGCTATTTTTGTTTTTATCCATTAGATCTTATATATCTAGCCGCGTGGTTTTTTGTATGTCTATTTATGTGTCTATCCTTCTTCTGCGCCAAAGAGTGTTCCTTTATTTTTCCAACATAAGTCAAACAGCACTTTACATTTCCATACAAATTGACAGTTTTAACTTAAATCGAAACTCTTTAAATCGACATTCTTTTAAACCGTACATTTCTGCCGAGCCCAGGGCAGTTCAATAATTCAACCCTTGAGCCGTTTTGAAACGTGCGAGAATGAAGAAAATTGAACGTTGCAACAAACAGAGGTTCGTGCTCCGACCAGATAGATCTAAACTCCAGGGGGTGGAAACGCCCGGAGATGCACCATTTGTTTCATGAATAGATGGGGCGAGATTTGCATTCTCTGACACCATTAGGTGTAGTAGAGCTCCAAGTTTTTAAATACGGGGCGTGCGTCAAATCCCATCATGTCCAATGTACTTTTGTAATGAAATAGGCTCATTAAAGCTGGCACGTTTTATTTTTTAAAATACTTTCCCTAACTTTGTAATGTTACTTCAAGTTGGCGTTTGCTTCATGTGCCATGCGTGTAGTCATGAATATTTTCTTTCTGTTTTGCTAAATAAATATTATATTTTACTTTTTATGTAATCATTTGTATAGTTTGCTGTTTTTCGTTTTATAGCGGAAGAAGACGTTATAGGAATCAAAGGAGTCCTCTGCACAGTATCTAGACTTTTTTCATTTTAGAAATGTAAAGAAGACAGAATATAAGGTGTCAAATGAAAGTTGTGATCGTGGTAGCTTCACAGCATGGACTACTTTTAAATAAAATCTATTCCAGAGGTAGAAGGAAAAAAATAAAGAGAGGAGAAAAAGAGGGGAAGGGGGAGACATTGAAGATGAACAGCCCACCCTACTTCGCTTTTATTCTTGATAATCTCTTCTTCTAGATCTAGTGCGTTACACGAGGCATACAAAGAACGCGTCTTTGAAATGGTGAGATTTTGGTTTCGGTTGCCTCAAAAGGAGCAGTAGGCTAAGTTTTGAATAAAAACCTTATCTATTTTCAGATCATACTAAGCTATTTTTGGAAGCCGAGCTAAACTTTTATTGCGAAGGACAATAAAAAACAAATGCAGAAATTACCGCACAGAAGCGCACACCTTGACGCTAATTCTAGCCGAAATTCATAGCCTTACCATCTTGATAAGGGTCTATAAAAGAATTAAAGTACATAGCTAGTTGTATATCATGCACGGCTCATTATTTTTTTTAGAAGTTGTTTTATCTGTATATTTCTTTGTCTGTCTATATCTCTGCCTGATGGCACGTCTATCTCCCTCCTCTGTCATATTTATTTCTTTTTTTTTCCAAAGTGTACTCATCTTTATTTCGCCCTCTCTCTCGTTCTCTCTCTCTCTCTCTCTCTCTCTCTCTCTCTCTCTCTCTCTGTCTCGACGCTGTCGCTCTCTCTTTCTCTCTTTCCATTTATATCTCTTCCTCTTTCTCTATCTGTCTCCCTCTTTTTCTTTCACTCTCTGTACTCCCCCTTCTCTCTCTCTCTCTCTCTCTCTCTCTCTCTCTGTCCCTCTCCCTCTCTCCCTCCTAGTTGCAGAGCGGAAACAGGTGTAGGGCCAGGAGTCTGCTGGCGGTTGACATGTGCTCTACGTCACTTCCTGTAGTGATATTTTCAGAGATGTTTCAGGTTTTAGGTTTCATTCAGTTTGTACAAATTTAGTTTGGTTTATGGGTGTTTTCTAATTCTTCACATTCTCAGAGTGCTTGCTGCATTTTGTTTGGTTTAATTGTAAAAGTTTAACTCTTTCGTTGTGTCTTTTGTTACAGCGTGTTATTTCATATGCTACGGAAAGTTTTTATTTCTGTTTAGATAACTGTACATTATGATCATAAACTGGAAAAAATGAACAGCACAAGCAAAACACAAAGAAGATCAAAGCTTGCGTAGCGTATGCCATGGTGCTGCGTTAAAAGATGATCTATCACAAACTTAACTACCTGGAAAACTAAACCAGATGGATTATTTTTTCTGTAGTAGAATGTTAAAAAAAATTCCTTCCATCATGTTGTCTAGTCTATAATCAGTTTAGCGGCCAGCTCTACGTTTCAGAGAAGAACAGAATGGTAAACTAAAACTATGTACACACACAGAGTCTCACTCACACACAAACACACACACACACACACTCACTCCGGATGTTTAAAACTACACTGCTCCGTGCTGGTACTTTGTTGTAGTAACAAATGAGTTTTGTATGTCAAAGTTCTTCTTTCCTGGGAGAGAGTTTATAAACTGCCAGTTGCCAGGAAGATGAAGAACGAGAGAGAGAGAGAGAGAGAGAGAGAGAGAGAGAGAGAGAGAGAGAGAGAAAGAGAGAGAGAGAGAGAGAGAGAGAGAGAGAGACGGAGAGTATGTGTATGTTTGAAATAATCATTTCAATAAAGATCTTGTTTAGAGCTTATTTTAATTTTGTTTTTTAACAGCATAACGACACATTATAGTTTACCGTTAGGATTAAATGATCATTTCTTGTTGCATTTTTATTTTAGTTTTTTTTGTTTTGTTTTTCTTACCCAACTGGAATTTTTTCCAAGTTACGAATATAGTAAGTTTAGATTTCATTTTTATAAATAATGAAATCCGCGGCTTTTATCTTCTAAAACGTACAGGTGTAATGCACATTGTTTTTTGTAGCATAGTTTCTTTATAATTATAGAAAAAGTGACTTTTTCAACTCGGTGACTCGATGCAGCTAATATACTGAAATAATTGCCTTATTTTAGTTATTTGTTAATGTGTTTTTTTGTATTTTCATGTGTTTTTTTTATAGGGAGAGAGAGAGAGAGAGAGAGAAAGAGAGACGGAGAGTATGTGTATGTTTGAAATAATCATTTCAATAAAGATCTTGTTTAGAGCTTATTTAAATTTTTACCCAAATGGAATTTGTTCCAAGTTACGAATATAGTAAGTTAAGATTTCATTTTTATAAATAATGAAATCCGCCGCTTTTATCTTCTAAAACGTACAGGTGTAATGCACATTGTTTTTTGTAGCATAGTTTCTTTATAATTATAGAAAAAGTGACTTTTTCAACTCGGTGACTCGATGCAGCTAATATACTGAAATAATTGCCATATTTTAGTTACTTGTTAATGTGTTTTTTTGTATTTTCATGTGTTTTGTATAGCGATGGGGCTGGGCTGGGGTGGGTGGGGTGGTGGTTATAATGTTGTTGCTGTTCTTTTTTGTTCTTTGTTTGTTTGTTTGAACGTTTGTTTTTTTCATACCGTGTAGTCCCGTCACGCACCCTCATCCTGCTGCAGCAGTTGGAGTTGTCTTCCCCTGTCTATCACTCCCGCGTGACGTCATCGCGTGCATGTGTCCCCGAGTTGGCCCCGTGCCTGAATCAATAAGCCTGGACCCCTGGACACTGGCCAGTTAGCTACCCTTCCCCTTTCCCCCTCTCCCCAGCTGGCTATCTACGGCGTTGCTCATCTGGGTTCCCCCCCCCCCCCCTATGCCCACCTACCCCTGGGGGTCTGACTTGGAGGAGTCACGAGTAAGCTCCCCTCGCCCACTCCAGCGCAGTAATCAAGCATGCGGCGGACGTGATCAGATCTGAATTACCGCCCTTGGCGGACCGGTCACCGGCAAAATCGGATTATTGTAGGGGGTCCTGGGCGATGCTCTGTTGTCAGCCTGTAGGGCAGATTGAACGCGGCGATACCAGGGCGTACCGGGGCAGCTGGAGTGGCTCATGATGGCCCGTCAAAAAGGACAATTATTGGCGGACCGGTCACCGGCAAAATCCGATTATTGTAGGGGGTCCTGGGCGATGCTCTCTTGTCAGCCTGTAGTGAGTGTAGGGCAGATTGAACGAGGCGATACCAGGGCGTACCGGGGCAGTTGGAGTGGCTTATGATGGCCCGTCAAGAAGGACAATTACATGTCATAGAGCAGCAGGACAAGCGATGCAGAGAGGAAGACATCCAGGGCAGATTGGTGGATAAATAGAAAGGTGTAAACAATGCATTGAGGACTTGGAAACAGATTGGTGGATAAATATAAAGGTGTAAACAATCCATTGAGGTCTTGGGAATAGATTGGTGGATAAAAAGAAAGGTGTAAACAATGCATTGAGGACTTGGGAACAGATTGGACGCTAAATGAAGTCATGATAAAAAAAACAGTGTGATTGGTTGATGAGTAGGAAGGTAGATTAGCTTTAAAAAATAACTGGATAGATGTGTTGTTAAATGAATACGTCTGGAGATAGTGACACGTAAAGGCGAAGGTCTGATAAATTGACATATTTCAAGGGATAAACCACCCAACAATAAAATTATGTACATGTACCATATATGAAGATTGCTTTGGCGACACCGGTCGCGTCTCTCTGAGACTTAGTCGGAGACAGCGCGGTGAGGGATCGTGCAATGCCAAGACAGGGCCGGAGCACCTGCAGGGATTCTGGGAAGTGATGTCTCTTGCACAAGGACTTTGATACCCACCAAAACAACTCGATGTATCATAATTTACGTTTTGCGACTTTTCCGAATTTACGACATTTCAAATTTATTAGCTGTTTCGGTTGCTGATGTTGAAGATGTCTCTTTTTCTGTTATGGTTGCTGTTTTGTGTTTTTGTTTTGACTCTGTATGGTTAAATTAAACATCTTGTTTGACTGAAATAAAAACCTTATGACCCTATGGATAGAAATGGTGAATTAAGGCAGGCAGAGAGAAACAGGCGGACACAAAGACAGAATCAGATGTTTGCCTGGCATGGTTAGCGGTGTGAGATTGCGGTCTGTTCACCTTGAGCTGTGTGATCCCTGCAGAGGTTTGCTTGCTTAGAACTGTGTAGATTATATTGTGGGCAGGTCCCAAGACATAAAGTCTAACAGTTTTATATGGTACCACACGGAGACATTGCTTGGATCGCATCCAGTCACAACCACACGGAGACATTGCTTGGATCGCAACCAGTCACATTATACTGACACCGACTAAACCAGTAAGGGACGACATACACATTTTTGACAGATCATGGATTTCGAACCAGAGAGCTCCTGATTTGGAGACTAACGCTCTACCAGTCTCTCTCTCTCTCTCTCTCTCTCTCTCTCTCTCTCTCTCTCTCTCTCTCTCTATCTCTCTCTCTCTCTCTCTCTCTCTCTCTCTCTCTCTCTCTCTCTGTTCCCCCCCCCCCCCAAATGCGTGCATGCTGGTTTTCCACTGATTCTAACTCCAGACCATCTTTACAGAGACCAGGTAAAGCTCACACAAAATGCCACAGTCTGGCTCTCCTCACACACGGGAATTCCACACTTTGTTCAGCAGAGCAGTTAGCACTTCAAAGTGAACTTCAGCGACAGGTCGTTAAAGTTCGAAGTTCTACTTAAAAGACATTTTTAAAGGCATAGGTTCATTTATGTAAAAAAAAAGCCATAAAAAAACTTGTAGCGTAGTTATTTGTGAAACATTATTTTATCTTTTTATATTTTGCTAATTTACTTCCATATCACGGTTTGCATTGATGTTATAGATACAGCTGTATCTCTGCACTATTTTCACCGAGTCGCGCACTTTGCTTCCCCCAATGGTTAGAAGATGGAAAAGTTGCTCACCCTGTTCTGTACTCGATGACCGAGGTAGGGGAAAGAGACCCGCATAGAGCAAGGGATCTGTTAAGATACTTTATTTTTACAATCATTTACTGGCAGCGAATCAAGTTAAGATGCAAAAGTGCGAAAAGCTAGAGGAAAAAAAAAATAGGTTCAACATTCTTCGTTTCAGGTTCACATGTAGGGTCATGACATTCGATTTATTCTAAAATATCTGATGCTGTCTAACGCACCGTAAGACAAAATGCTTCACGGCTGTACATGTGGGAGTCATTAAGATTGATCCCACAGAGAGACATTATTATTATAGGTAAATAGGACCTATAATAATATATTGTGAAATATTAAGTAATATACAAGTGAATGAATAAACTAACCACTGCCCTGTGTGTGTGTGTGTGTGTGTGTGTGTGTGTGTGTGTGGAGGAGGCGGGGATGGGGAGGCCGCTAGTGGTGTTTGGACATATCTATTGACCATTTTTTTTACTAACCACTGCTGTATGTATTTGGGAAAGGGGGGGGGGGTTGTTCGGACAGATCTGTTATATATCCGGGTGTCATGGACGAAGCATCCAGAAGAATAATTTTTTGGCGCGGGCCAGACGTGGGTGAGTTTACGGTCAGCGCTCGCGCTGTCGAGTCCGAAGCCAACCAGATGAGCTGATGTGTGAGCTGGACAGGTTTGATGGTACATACGACACAGCTACATATTATAAAATTATTTACGCTTACATCCATATATAAAGGCGTGTAATTATTGGTGGGTGTGTGTGTGTGTGTGGAAGGGGGGTGGGGCGGGGCGGATTCACTTACCCCAGTTAGTGCCGCTGTGGACTTATGAACAAACGGGTCCAAAGTCGAACCGTATCTAGAGCCCCCCGTCTCTGTATTGGAGAAGACTATTCGATAAACCTATAATAAAGATACGTGACTAACGTGAGCGTCAAAGAACGGACAAAAAATACTATGTAGATCATCGTTTGAGTTTCACTCAGTAGGGCGTGTGTATGTATGGGCGTTGGGGGTGTGGGAAAAATTGGGAAAAAAAGGGGGGGGAGGGGCGGCGCTGGGAGAAGAAAGAAAGAGTTGAGTTACATTTTTTTCCTTAGAGGGGCTCTATATCACACACCAGAACATTTGAAATTTCCATACAGCCATTTTGAATATCCACAGTTCTTTTGTCGCTGTATACTACGCTGTATGCGTGTTACGAATAATAATATTATGAATGGGTTGATATTTTTAATATGGACAATAATTAAATGATGACAGATGGAAAATGGAGACGAGAGTAAAGTCCATGGGGAAATGAACTCAGCATTTCCTTTAAATTTACAAACTGACAAAACACGCGTTTGTAAAATACGCAAAATATGACAAATCCCTAGAGGTAAAAAAAAAACCGTTAAAATTGAACAAATTTAAAAAGCAAGCAAATGACACACCAAAAAAAAAATACAATAACACGTATAATTCATTGAGGGCCCTTTTGGCGCAAGCAAATCTAAACAATGCGGCCATATTGATTTTGTCTCAGGCGAGGAGGCGCGGGGCAGAAAGGGCTGTCGGAGAGCACAGAATTTACCATAAGCACTTGCCAGCGAGACAGTGTAGGGGAGCTAAATCCTATTAGAGACACCCCTGAGGCGGCATCTGATTGAGGATTTACGTCCCCTTGCTGCTCTCATCACTGGATGCGTTGCGCAATTTATCAGTAGTATCAGCTTCTGTTCCTCGTTCTACATGGCTCTCACAGGCTTAGAGCTGGATAGGTAATGGCTGAGGAGCGTGCTGGAAAGAGAGAAGGAAAGAGAGAGAGAGAGAGAGAGAGAGAGAGAGAGAGAGAGAGAGAGAGAGAGAGAGAGAGAGAGAGAGAGAAAGAGACAGAGGTAACGGAATTGTAACAAATACAGATAGACAACAGACAGACACAGAGAAAAAAAAAGAGTCAAAGACAGCAAAAGGTAGAGGCATAAAGAGAGGTACAGATAGAGAGACAGGGCGCTTTATATATA
>RQTK01000432.1:206415-233282 GCA_003991915.1 Elysia chlorotica
AGGAGAGAGAGAGAGAGGGAGAGAGAGAGATGGTGACACAGCCAGCTGCATCCAATGCTCGCCGTGTAACGATCATGTATTTATTCATAATGGATCTACACCACTGGGTTGAGCCAAACGATAAGTGAGCGGTATGTCAATTTTTCCTGCAATTTGACAAACGGATAACTGTAGGTCTAGACCATTATAGAAGCCAGTGTGTAAGTACATGATAATTGTATCTGCATTGGGACAGGATAGAGGATTCAACCTCGGTGGGTACCTTGCTGCAATGTTCTTTTTTAGTAAGTGTTGGAAATTCGTTGTTAGGTGGGGTTGTTTTTTTTTCGGGGCAAAATTATTTTTATATTAATTGCACCTAAATGTCTTATTAGAATTTAATTTTTTTTTGTATAGTAGATCTAGCTTTGCTGTTGGTTGTTGTTGTTGTTGTTGTTGTTGCTGCTGTTGTTGTTGTTGTTGTTGTTGTTGTTGTTATTGTTGTTGTTGCTTTTGTTGTTGTTTCTCAAATCAGTTTGTAATTATAGATATATATATATATAATTTTATATATGAGGTCATCGGGCTGCATAAAAAATAAGTCAATTTAGTTTTTAAAATTTTTAAAAATTAATGTATAAAACAAGCCAAAGAGAAACAATAAAACGTTAACAACAGTAACAGTCTTTTTTGTCTTAATGATTCATAATTAGACACCATGAATATTTCTTCATATCTTTAGTTTAAAACGTAAATTACAAACGGTAGGGTTATTTCTTAAATTGCAAGTACCGAGAGGACAATGTTGGTGCTTTTTGTTTTCCCTCTTTGAGGCTGACAAATTTTATGTAGTTTTTAAAATCAGTTCCTAGTGTTTTTTGAAATTAAAAGGATTAAGTTCTGCTCTGTGTGGGTTTTTTTCAAGGTAAGCCAGCAGGGTTACCAAGCTATGTGGATTGCTGTTACAAGCCAAATTAAAATGTTGCTGTACAATGTATATGTTTGACGTCAATTTGCTTGTTTAAGAGTTCAAAATTGCGATGATCTTTATGCCGAGTGTGGCAGTCGTAAAATCTCTTTAAATAGAACTGTTTAAGTACCGATCCTGAAAGCGGCGCTGTTCTCTATTTAAAAGTGTGTCTGCTTGAAATAATTTTTTAGTATAGTTTTATTTTAAAAATGTGCAGTAGTTAAATTACCGTTTACATATGGAGCTTTATTGCGTAGGTGATATTTTAACCAGTGTGCAGATCATTTTCTACACGAAGAAAAAAGATAAAAGTGAAACTTAAAACTCATAATTCTGTTTCGAGAAGTACACCATTCAGATTAGATTGAAATGGAAATAAAACCTCCCTTACTTTTGTCAGTTCTGTTGTTTCACGGCGTATTGCCATAGGCAAAATTAAAAGGACATCATCCGCAAGGCATTTTTGCGTGGGTTTGCATTAAATCTTCAGGTTATTGGAGCTTTGAATCGGTTAGAAAACTCACATTTTTTCTCTGGTGGAAGAATGATAGTTTTCATAGCGTCTATCGATTTCTCTATCACTTTCACTCCATCCATGCTGAATACACACCACTCACTTTCTCTGCCTCTTCCGCAATCCGTTCCTCTCACTCTCCCATTCTCTTCCTTTCAATCTTTCCATAACTCCTTTTATCTCATCCCGAGATTTCACTCTCTGTCACTCATTCCTTCTCAGTGTATCTCTCAGCGTCCGACTCCTATTCCCCTCAACCTCCTTCCTCCTCTCTATCTCACTCTCTGTTCTTCCTCCATACCTCCTTCCCTCTGCCTTTTTATCTGTCTATCCATTGTTTTGAGAAAATGGGAGCGAGCTTCCCCCAGATGCATCAGTCATACTTCATCCAGTAGGCAGTGAGTAGGGCCTGAGCCACCCAGCTTGCATGCCATTGATCTGCCCAGAGAGCAGTAATAAAACAAGACCCATAGCTATCACTCTTCTGCAGTAACCTACAAAGCTAGCTCACGATTAAAAAGACACAACCCCCTTCCACGCACAGACACTCCGCTTTTTCTCAATATTGTGTCATTTTTGAAGGGCTTTGCTTTTAAAGTAATAATCAACAATATGCAGCACCCCTCCCCACCCCTTTTTTTTTCAAGAAAAATATCTTAATACAACATTTATCTAAAAAAAAAGAAAGCTGTGAGAAAAACGAATACCTACATTTCAAGTGTGAATTGCTTCAATGCTGAGTGTAAAATCCAAAATTATGTTTTGTCCTGCGTTTAAATTCTCTGTCTCTTCGGAGATCGATATTCTACGTTACACGGGATCTTGACCTGGCCGTTTAAAGCCTCTGCCAGGCTCAGTGTTTGGATAAAATTGTGTTTGTTCACGCTACATGGCTACACATTTATCGGCAGAATTACAAATTTTAACATTTTCACAAAACTTTTTGCCTTCCCTGAACCCATTGCTCTCGTGAAATACGACTGTCTTAGTCACGCACATGTCAGTAAAAGCTCTTATTTATACGCTGAAAAAAATGCTGTAATTTTTTTCTATCTTAGGACCTTTTAAAAGATTTGGTTCTAAATTTCTATCCCAATATTTTCACATTTTTATCTTTTTTGTTTTTCAGATTCAGCGACGATGGAAGTCATGTTGAGGTCCAGAGCTAAACGCATCTTGATGAAACTGACCAATCAGGGTGCCCAGTATTTATGACGTCATCATGGACTTCCGCCAACCGCTCCAGTTACGTCACGGACACAGGCAGGACATCTTCACTCTCCTCACCGGCTCGCTCAAGAAAAGATAATCACTGAAACAGGGTGGGAGAAAAAAAAAACATTTTGCAGACTGTAACTATAATTATATGCAACACATTGAAGTAGAATTTGAAAACTTAAGTTGAATCCCACCACTAGTTTTGTTTCTTAGCATTTAAAATTGAACTCAAATTGAGGACTACTTTGTGCGGATGTAGACCAAAGAACTTGAGCTGTAGTTTGCCATGCTTCTCGGCTGGAGATTCCGGCGGCGGAGGAGAGCCGCCATCGCTTCTCTCTGATTGGTCAATCTTCTGCGGAAGGACACACGGCGATTTAATCCGAAAGTCACGTAGGTCCTATAATGTTTACATAATTCAAAACTGTTTGCGATCTAAATGAATTTCTATTAGTTAAATGCTAGAGAAACCAAACTTTTACGTCAAATAGGTTTGCGTCAAATCGAAGAGGTTTCCCTAAGTTTTTTTCGCCCAGTATATTTCCTTAGGTTTTCAACCCTCAAAGTTTAAGTCTGATAGCTTTCTTGAAATTAACTTTAAAAGGTTTACCGTAGCTTTACGATTGAAAAAAAATTCCCCTTACCAACGAATTCAGAACAATTTTTTCAGACGGGGCACTAACAAAGATTTGAACCCTGGACTTTCTGCTCACCAATCCAGAACATAATCAACTGAGTAATACAGAGCCCGTCTCGCACATCTGCGACACCACCTGTACTGAGTGCGTTCTGGTTCAACTTTGAGATCACATATCCATAGGCCATTAAAAATAACTAACTTTAATGAACCGCGACTAATTGCTTGTTTCGTTTTCCATCGGCAGCAACTTTTCCATCTGCCTGAGCAGAAATTAAGGAAATATGTATTCCAATGAAGCTAAACATGTCGTTGTATTACATAACGAAAACCATAATTATTATTATGCCGGAATGTTTTTTTTGTAAATATATCAAGAAAAATGTCTTAAATCTGCTATTTTCATTGTGCGCGACCTTTTACCTGGCTTCCATCTTTATTAACGGGGCAAATGACATTCACTTACTCATGCATAAATTAAGCTTTAATGTAAGCTGATTATTATATCGGCATGTGTATTTATAGCCATTGTCTAAAAAAATGTTTGATTATCTAGTATATTACTCTAAATACTGGTTAGCTGTTTCCTTAAAGGTACAATTATTTAGAATTTTCACATTTTTCTGCCATTTAGAAATGTTTTAACTCAAAGACTTCGAGTCATGCGTAAACTTTCCAAGAACCGTTAACCATTAAAGTGAAAAATCACAATTCAGCCTTTCAACACGGAAAGATCCCAACCTGTTGAAAAACAAAGCGCGTTGTTCCCTTAACCCATAGACGTCCTGTTCATAACACTGGGAATATCCACCTGCATCTGTTTCAGTTGCGTCTATCCAAGGCAACCTGTACTTCTTGTATACTTTAGTTTGTTTTTGTCATTTATTACCCGTAGAATGTAAAGGTTCTCTATAGTATATGTTGCGTGGATCCAACTCATCCTATTCTTCTTGCACAAGGTCGTTTGTTTCTCTCATGTACTACCCGTAGAACGCAAAGGTTTTCTATAGTGTCTGTGAACAATGTGCCATTATTATTGTTATAAAAACTGCGTTTGTGGCACGCAAAGATTAATGACTTATGCCTTTATTATACCCTGTATTTAAAATTCCTTTCGGCGGCATCTAATTTGGTAGGCGCCCACTAAAAATATTTGTTGAACTAGCAATTACTAAAATCTGCTTCATGTTTTTTGTTTATCTACTTCTCTGTGCTGTCTATCGCCGCCAGATGACTGCAGAGTACCTGCAGCTTTACCCACTCGGAGACGGGGCCCCAACCAACCCATGGACACAGCAATCTCAACATAGACCGCAAAAGCTCTCGGAGTAGGAACTCTTCATGGGTGAAGTCTCCAAAAGTATCAACTTCCGGAATCTGAGGATTAATAATCAACTTGCTGTTTGTGCATTTTCAAACCGGCGCTGTCTTTGTCGATAAAGCTGTGGAGTTAAAAATATTGAATTTTTAAGGGAATTTCCTCTTCCAATCCATCGTTATTTGATCATTATCTTGCTGCAGGTGTGATTGAAGTTTAGGTTACATCGTACTTTGTAACCCGTGAAGTATTTCAAGTATACACTGCTGTAGTGTAATAATAATATTTGTGCTTTATTCACTTCAAGAAGACTTGGATTATGTGCTGGCAGTGTTTTTACGTGCACAGTCTCTTGTGTAGCGGTTTTCTATACCGCCTGGTGGATTAAAGCTCAAGCAACTCCTGTGAGTTAACAAGTCAAGGCTGGAAGTGGATCATTCAAAACCGGCATATTAACAGCAGGAGCTCTACACTCGCTATTGCCACTGCTACAACTATCACCACTTTAAATACTTGTACTAATACTGCAATCACTGCTACTGCTGCTGCTGCTTTTTTCTGTACCACCCATAAAATAAATACTGCTCCCTCTGCGTGTTTCCTTACCTTTCCCGCTACTTCTTCCAACACCCTCCCGACCACCACACCCCCACCCCCTGTGTGACCACACCAACCGACAACGATGAACCTGAACCTGGCCGACGCGGACAACCGCGTCATCATCAATGTGGGCGGTATCCGCCACGAGACCTACAAGGCCACCCTGAAGAAGATCCCCGCCACGCGCCTGTCGCGCCTGACGGAGGCCCTCGCCAACTACGACCCGGTCCTGAACGAGTACTTCTTTGACCGCCACCCGGGCGTGTTCGCGCAGATCCTCAACTACTACCGCTCCGGCAAGCTGCACTACCCGACCGACGTCTGCGGCCCGCTGTTCGAGGAGGAGCTGGAGTTCTGGGGCCTGGACTCCAACCAGGTGGAGCCGTGCTGCTGGATGACCTACACGCAGCACCGCGACACCCAGGACGTGCTCGCCATCCTAGACCGCCTCGACCTGGACACGGACAAGCCCACGGAGGAGGACATCATGAAGAAGTTCGGCCTCGAGGAGGAGTACAAGAGCGGCGAGCTCAACTGCTGGCAGCGCATCCAGCCCAAGATCTGGGCGCTCTTCGACGAGCCTTACTCTTCCACGGCCGCCAAGGTGAGCGCGATGAGCAAACCATGTTCTTCCCAGAGCGCTAGGGGTGGGGAAGAGGGAGAGCAGTGGGAATTTATATCTGTTGAAAAAGGGAAAAGAGCGAGGGGTGTCTCTCGTTCGTGGGGAAGGGGAGAGGGGCAAATGAAAGGGTTGTTTCTGTCGAGGCTTGGGAGTCAGTGATTACTATGCTTTTTTAACAGAGGTCAAGATTTTTTAGTTGTTTTTTTCCGATTTGGCCGGGGTTTGGCAGGTGTCTTGTCTGGTTGGCGGTTCTAGTGGTGGCACGTCATATGGACTATTTATTATTATATTCAATGAATCCCCTTTAGACATACAGATGTGCAGGTTATTTTTTCTAGTTTGCTTTTCTTCAATTTCAGCCAAGGTTAGCCTCTGGGCTTAAAGGGACACAAGTTAAAAGAAAAGTATCGTGTATTGAAAGAGGAGAAACTTGCATTCCGTGATTATTATTGTTTCCAGGGGCTCTTTCTATTCCGCTCTGGTTTAATTTCATCCTAATTGTGTCTACCCAAACTTTTATAGTTTATCCTAAGCAAATATTTCTTTTTGAAAATATTCTGGAAAAATATTTTTTGTCCCAAAGCTTTGTTAATGATATGCAGTGTTAGGGAGTATACATTATTTGAAATTTTTTTGGATTTTCTTTTAGTATGGAATTAGATAAATTTTCGTACACTACAGAAAAACTTCTTAGTAATAGTGATTTTTTTCTCATCTCACACTTTTTAGTTCCCACGCTTCAAATTGTAGAGCTTTTGGGAGGTGCTTTCTTTTAGAATTCCTATGCCTCTTTGGGTAAATGGTTAAGTCTAAATTTCCCGTTCCTTTTTTTTTCTTTTCTTAGATTTTTAATTGTTTTAATTTGTAGGACTGCTTTAAAGTAACGTCTCTTCTGACTTTTGTTCATTAGCTAGTGGAAAGAAATGGGTGGAATATTTTTAAATAAGGGAGCCATGTCCCTTTTTTGTGTGTCACACCGTGTAAGCCATACAGAAGGAAACGTTAAATAATTGATCAGCGTGTAATATGGCTCTGTAGTTGTAGGCCTGAGAGAAAGAGAGGGAGGCATAGAGGTGGATAAGATACAGGCAGGTGAGGTATGGGCGTGAGAGGGAGTTGACGAATATGCATACAGAGTAACTGCAGAGTATAGATAGTTGGGAAAAAGAAGGGAATCAAAAACATGAAGTGTTTGCTGAAGAGAGTGAGCGCGAGAGAGAAAGAAAGAGAGGTAGAGAGAGAGAGAGAGAGAGAGAGAGAGAGAGAGAGAGAGAAAGATGTGGAGATAGAGAGGTAGACAAACACACGTAGATACAGACAGATACTTGTACAGAATTTAAGAAGAGTACATAGGGAATTTTTTAAAAGGGGAAGTTCCAAACAATAAAATAGGTTAGTAAGTAAGGAGACGATAGTTAGAAACATTACTTTTATATGAAATCTTTAATTGAAACAAAGCGATTCGAAAAAACTGCTTCTATGACATCTTGATCCGTTGTGCATTCGCTAGTTTGTTTGGCTTTGTTCGCTTGACTGTTGTTGTTGTTTTATTTGTTCGCTGAAAAGAGCGTGTTATGCTATGAGTGAAGGTTACACATAGGCTTAGCTCAATCAGAGTACCAGGGGAATGTCTAAAGATACACATTAAAAGGCCTGGATTAGTATACAGGTTACGTTAAAAGACAAGAAAATTCGCTGCAAAAAACAGTGGTCAGCACTTTGTTTTATTCTCTATTTCTGGTTCGAGCGTTTTATATGGATCGTGTGGTTTTAGCATCGCTGTTTTCGGATAGAACAGCGGAACTGAGATACTATGACTCTTTTAACTCAGCAGATTATACGCTCACAACTCAAACTAAACAGAGTGAGGGGGCTTGGCTAGGATCTGAACCCACGGCGCGCGTTCTAACTTCAATGGATCTAGCCGGCTCACAAAACTTTGTTGTTCTGATAAAAAGAACTGAGCAGTATGTACAAGGTCGTCGTATAGGATCCCCCAGGGGAACCTAGGAGACGTTAAACCCTGAGAGAGGGAGATAATTCTCTCCCTCCCTCTATAGAGAATCATTACAAGGTCACGTTGGGTTGTGAGTACAGCCTCGCCGTGGGTGAAAACTCGGCCTAAGCTTCCAATTTGCATATATTATGACGATTCGTAAGCTTAGCACAGCGTTGTACTTACGGCACATTGTGTTAATTATTAGCGCCAGTGATTTCAACTGTCCCATAACTTTTCAGACGGTATGTAATACTGCAATACAGATATATAAACGTTTGAACATACGAAGATTTTTCCGTTTTCGAAATGAAAGTTAAGAGTCTCTAACGCACCCGGAATATAATTATTTTCGAAAAATAACAGTATACTCCTTTTAGGCTACACCCACCACCGGCTTCTTTGTCATAATGTGTTCCAAGTTTTTATCCTAGATAACGGCTATTTGCAATATTCGTAATGAAACCTTACACAAGGATACTTGAGATTATCAAAGGAATGTATGGCTACAGGTAAACGAGGAATAATTTTAACTTTAAATCCATTAACCGAATTTTTACTTCAAGAGAGTGTCCGTTAACTGGTCCTGTTTAGTTGTATAAGCGTCTGCTCAGAGCAATGACATGGAGAGAGGGTGAGAGAGAGAGAGAAAGAGAAAGAGAGAGAGAGAGACAGAGAGAGAGAGATAGAGAGAGAGAAAGAGAGACACTGAGAGAGGGAGATAATTCTCTCCCTCCCTCTATAGAGAATCATTACAAGGTCACGTTGGGTTGTGAGCCTCGCCGTGGCTGAAAACTCGTCCTAAGCTTCTAATTTGCATAATATTATGACGAGTCGTAAGCTTTGCACGACGTTGTACCTACGACACATTGTGTTCATTATAAGCGCCAGCGATTTCAACTATCCCATCAATTTTCAGACGGTATGTAATACTGCCATGCAGATATATAAACGTCTAAACATACGAACATTTTTCCGTTTTCGAAATGAAAGTTAAGAGGCTCTAACAAACCCGCAATATAATTATTTTCAAAAAATGATAGTATTCTCCTTTTAGACTACACCCACCACCCGCTTCTTTGTCATAATGTGTTCCAAGTTTTTATCTTAGATAACGGCTATTTGCAATATTCGTAATGAAACCTTACACAAGGACACTTGCGATTATCAAAGGAATGTATGGCTACAGGTAAACGAGGAATAATTTTAATTTTAAATCCATTAACCGAATTTTTACTTCAAGAGAGTTTCCGTTAACTGGTCCTGTTTAGTTGTATAAGCGTCTGCTCAGAGCAACGACATGGAGAGAGGGTGAGAGAGAGAGAGAAAGAGAAAGAGAGAGAGAGAGACAGAGAGAGAGAGATAGAGAGAGAGAGAGAGAGAGGCAGACAGACAGACAGACAGACAGACAGACAGACAGACAGACAGACAGACAGACATACAGACGGACAGAGAGAGAGAGAGAGACAGACAGACAGACAGTCAGACAGACAGACAGACAGAGAGTGATTAAGTGATTGAGAGATAGAGACAGAGACAGGTCACAGACAAACAGAGAAAGAGTGATAAAGAGGGATGACAGCAGCAGCTGTCGCCGGCTAGCTTTTCACAACATGACGACCAGACAAAGTGAATATACTTTGACTCATTTTAATTGAAACTTTTGATAGGCTGCACTAAGTATGCTCGTGAGAGAGAGAGAGAGAGAGAGAGAGAGAGAGAGAGAGAGAGAGAGAGAGAGAGAGAGAGACAGAGAGACAGACAGACAGACAGACAGAGAGTGATTAAGTGATTGAGAGATAGAGACAGAGACAGGTCACAGACAAACAGAGAAAGAGTGATAAAGAGGGATGACAGCAGCAGCTGTCGCCGGCTAGCTTTTCACAACATGACGACCAGACAAAGTGAATATAATTTTACTCATTTTAATTGAAACTTTTGATAGGCTGCACTAAGTATGCTCGTTACACTCACATGCTCATAAAGGGAGCGAACGGCTCGACATGCCGATAGTTTTAACTGGTTACTTTGTGATCCTGTCACAGCAGTAGAGATTTTGCGATCCACTGAACGTCAACTGATAACATAATTACGCCTTTTAGGTATGAGGTTTTCACATCGTGTACAGGCGATGTAAGTCTAGATTACACTTATGCTTGGATGTAGGTGCAGATTTCCTTACTTGTCGTCTTCGCCTTCTCTATGGGACCAGTTTCCGCAAAACCTCTAGCACCATACCTGGGTAACTGATCCCATATCGACTCAGGGGGGAGACCAGTCATTGCCACTGGCTTTCACGTCACCCCCAAGGTCAAACCTTGTCATGTGGAAAACTATTAGACCTCGCTGCATCGCTTTTGTTGTTTGTTTTGATTTTTGTTGGCAGTGCTTAATGTTTTTCACCGGGTTATGATCATTGTTCAGTTTGCGACCTTGTACCATCGGCTTGTGGCTGTCCCACATATATGGCTGCTGTATATGTCTGTAGGCTGTACGCCTGGCCCGTTTGATGCTTGTGAGGGGTCAGAGAAAGAAGACACGGTGTGCCCGGATCCATACTGTTTCTGTGTGGCAGCACGTAAAGTTGTCAGACGATAGTTGTGGGATCCGTTCACAATGTAGCCTAAATTGCTGACGTTTAACGCTAAGAAACTGGCAAATAAACTAACATAACCTATAAATTTCTAACAATTTCAGAGGGAAGGGTTTAAGGCAACTCGGCCACAGATCAGCGTTAATCCATCATGACTTCAGTCTATGGTCCCTCGTAACTTTAAACCCTTTAGTGCTCATGTGTGCACCGTTCCAACCCATGATTGTCATCCTGTCTGGTCAAGCAGCAGTATCTTCTCCCATGGCTGACCACTGTCCACTATCTCTCGCCGCTCACACCGTCTTCACCTTGGCCCCTTTCTAAAATTGTACCCTTCTAGGAAGGTACGGGGTCAATATTCCGCCTGTATAGCAAGTCTGATATTTCCATTGTCCTCTTATTTGTCTATATTTTGATGGTCTTAGATTTAATCTAGATTCGTGCCTGTTCCTTACAAGCTATACTTTTAGTAGATATTTAGTTAGGATAAACTTAGTCATGGTTGAAGACTTGTCCACTCTTTATTTTGCTTTTCTGCAAAGAATCCCAGCAAACAATCGATGAAATCCCAAAACAAGTTTCACCATTATAGTAAGGAACAAAAACATGTATTTCAGTAGGCTTCATGTGAAATTTTTGACGGCCAAAAGAGTCTCTTTTAGTAGGTTGTAGAACGCGTTCTATATTTTCATAAAGATATAATCAGAAAAACTTTTGAAAATATCATTAAACCGACTGTCACAACTAGACATGGATTGTCCTAGAAACTTGTAGAGAGCCGACACAGATCACCCCATAAAACTATTAACATAACAGGAAGTAACACCATAAAATACAGTCCTTCCCACTAGTAATATTGCTCTTTTCTGCTAGCTAGAATGACAATAATCTAAACATCGATGAAATATAAAAACTATATTAGATTAGTTTGTATTTCCTGCCAAAAGTGACGCGTGGGTGGGTAATGCATTAAACTTGATGAAGTATGAATTATTTTAGATAATAAAAAATAACCAAAAGACATGATAGTTCATTAAATCAACTGTCCAAGCCACCAATATAGGGTCGGCAACCGGTTAGCATCCCACTATCCAATACCGGCATTGCGTAATTGGAGCCAAGAGAGAAATCTAAGACAATAGGTAAAATAATATGCTCCTGTGTGTACTCATAGCTCTATATTAGTTTTACAGTCCATTAGGCCATCAGAACCACACATACCTAAGGGATTTTATTGCCTTATCCATTATCGTCTTAGATTTACGGAGCAAATGGGTGATAACAAATTCCTATACCTAAGGGATGTAATTGCGTTATTTCTTCACGCCTTAGATTTACGGAGCAAAAGACTGATAACAAATTACCAAACCCAAAGGATTTTACTGCTTCATCGACGATCGCCTTAAATTTACGGAGCAAATGAGTGATAACCAATTCCTATACCTAAGGGATGTAATTGCGTTATCTGTTATCATCTTAGATTTACGGAGCAAATGAGTGATAACAAATTCCCAAACCTAAGGGATTTTATTTCTTTATCCGTTTTCATCTTAGATTTACGGAGCAAATTATATAAAGGAGTTTATAGCGTTATTTATTTTCATCTTAGATTTACGGAGCACATGCCCATACCATACGTCATTCATTCTTGCCCTGTGGATGGCAAAGCCTGCAATGATTGGATGGGACGTAGATTAATAAGCTTGCGGAGTTTACACTCGGGTTGTGAATGACGCCTCCTGCCTGGCGCGACACGAACAGACCCAGAGATTACCCAGTACTTACAATATCGATTTTCGTTTTCGGGACTTATTGTTCCGACTCAGAGAACCGGAAAGAGTCTAGTGGCGCATGCGCCATGTTGACCCAAGCGTGTCTCTAGTGGTTGGAGGTGCTCGTCGAGGCAAGGGCGGCATGGGCACAGATGTTGCTGTTATCTACACCAATGCTCGTCGAGGCAAGGGCGGCATGGGCACAGATGTTGCTGTTATCTACACCATCTCGCAACAGTCGCAACAGCAGCAACAGCAGCAACAGCAGCTACAGCACAATGAGCAGTTCGAGCAGAAACAACCGCATCACGCGATAAAACTGTCAACGCATCGCATGTACAGGCATGCTTTTGGATCTAAACCTTCTGCGCATGCGTGCGTGGGCCGTGTCAGCTGGTACTTCCGTTATCTATAGGCGGGTCCATCATGATAAGAATATTAAGGGGAAACAATCAAAGAAAAGCATAGATCAATAAAATTCACTTTCATGAAATATGAAATACGTGTCCACCTACATGCGCTGTCAAAATATTGCTAGTAAAGGAAAGAAATGCAGAGAGAGTAAAAGGAATGAAAAACCAATGTCCTGGTCTTCCGCTAACAAATAATTCATTAAATCATTATAAACATTATAATCACTATTATCAGCACCAACACTACCCATATCATCATCATCATCATCATCATCATCATCATCATCATCATCATCATCATCATCATCATCATCATCATCACCATGACAACTCTAATCAAATTTTAAATATTATTAACAGCAGCAAAAGATCTCTATGATAGTTTATGTAAAACTTTGAGTTCAACATGACTGCCGTGATAGTTGCCGCTATTATTTCTATCCCCATTAGTTCATCCAAATAGGACCATAGAATTTGTCCTGCTGGTGATACCATAGCATTGCAGTAAAATACTCACTGCTAGGCAAAGAAATTGAAAAGGGTTACCTTATGACATCATTTGTCTCTGAGCTGTTGAAAAATCCCTCCTGATAAACCTTACACAATCAAAGGACACATTTTATGGCTTTTTCTCTCAGCATGTTCGCCATTGTCAACAAAACAGAATGATTTTGATCATTCTTTTAAGCCCTTCTTAAGTCGTTGTCAAGGTCGTTTTATAATGATCGCTTAATTGATTTTGTATTGAGAGTGACTATAAACATAGACCTAATCCCATTACACGAGAGGGAAGATGAAAGGTTCAAGTCTAGCGGAGAAAATCTCAGTATCTTGAGTCCAAAAGATCACTTCATTGAAGTACTGGACTGAGGATGGATCCTAGCTTTAGCCTTGGGCTATATACGAGGTTATCTGGTAACCTCAGCTACATACCATCTTTTCCTACAAGTAGCTAGTTTTCAAACCAGGTCGCAAATCTTTCACTTTATCCTCACATGTCTCAAAAATCCTAAGTTTTGATGATAAACCTGAGAGACCAAAGAACAAAAAACAGATCCGTGTCATAGGTCAGTGGCTTCTTTGATGTTCGCGCCGAGCCGTAACATGAAGCCCATAATCTCCCCGTTCACAATTAGTAGATAGAGGTCTAGCGATCTACACTTTGATATCGTATTACATAATCACGCCCTTTTAATCGGAGTTTTTGATATCTCTCATTGGCTCTGAAAGTCTTGCATAGAGCCACGATTGGACGCCGGTAGGGATCGTCTTCGTTTTGGGTATTGGTCCTTTATTGCAAGGCCTTCAGTGACCAGAGCGGGACGGTGAACCGTCTTTTGAAGCAAAAGAAATTGGTTTTCATCTCCAAACGTTTAGGTTATCGTGTGTAATCAATTGACAAAGCTGTGAATATCGATCGCTGGATGATGAGGATGGAGTCCAGGTGTGTTAGCGTGTGGAATTAGGAAAATGGAGGGGGGGGGGTGAAAGAGAAGGACACGCACTTGGTGCATACATGTCTTGTGATCTGCCCAGCTTGTGGACAGTCGGGCCGGACCTTAGATAGAGAAAAATAGAAAGAAAGAAAGAGACAGGGAGAGAGAGAGAGAGAGAGAGAGAGAGAGAGAGAGAGAGAGAGAGAGAGGAGAGAGAGAGAGAGAGACAGACAGACAGAAGACAGACAGACAGACAAACGACAGACAGACAGACAGACAGAACAAACAGACAGACAGATAGACAGAAGAGAGAGAGAGAGAGAGAGAGAGAGAGATACAGAGAGACAGACATAGAGAAAGCGAGCTGGAGAGAGAAGAAGATTGAGAGATAGAAGGTTTAATAAGACATCAGGACAGTGACAAAGAGAGATGCGCGTTCCGATAAAGCTGAGAGAACAGAACAAATAGAGAGAGAATAATAAAGGCAATAATTATTATTGTGACATACACGTTTGGGGTTGCGATACAAATACAGGAACAGTCGCCTTACCGCGAGTTCATGTGTTGTGACCAAAGCAAAATTAGATCCAGTCTGTTTGGGTGTATACGGTCTCTAAATTATCCTTTGTCAACTATATATGTGTGTGTGTGTGTGTGTGTGTAAAGTATGTATGATAAAACATATGTGTGTTTTTAATCTTGATATGTATGTGTGACGCTTGTTTTGTGCGTTTTTATGTAAGAATAGTGAATGTGAGGTTTTATGTGTTTTGTTTCTCTGTAGAGGTTTGCATGATTGTGTAAGATGTGTGTCTATCTGATATTTTGTGTGTTAGGTTTGCCTGTGTAAGTTTTGTGAGTGTGTAACGTTTTTATGTGTGAGATTTCTACCTGTCTGAGGTTCCTGTGAGTGGGAAGTTCCCGTGCTTATGTGATGATTATGATTCGTATGTGTGAGGTTACTGTTATGGGGTTCATGTGTGTAAGAGAGATTTGCATGTGACAGGTTACTGTTATGGGGTTCATGTGTGTAAGAGAGATTTGCATGTGACAGGTTAGTGTTATGGGGTTCATGTGTGTAAGAGAGATTCGTATGTGACAGGTTACTTTTGTGGGGTTTATATGTGTAAGAGAGATTTCTATGGGAGGGGTGTGCTAATGTGGCGTGATTGTTTACGGTTTACTTGTGTGAGTTTTGTTTAATATTTATTGGAGATTTATTTGTTGTAGGTATGTATGTGTTAGATTTGAAGTTGTCAGGTTTGTATGTGAGAGGTTTGTGTGAGTGAGATTTGTATGTGTGAGGTTTGTGTGAGTGAGATTTGTATGTGTGAGGTTTGTATGAGTCTCTAAACATACACACTCCAAACATACTCACTCCAAACATACTCGATCTAAACATACACACTCCAAAAATACTCACTCCAAAAATACTCACTCTATTGTATGTGTGTAGTTTGTATGAGTGAGATGTGTATGTGTGAGGTTTGTATGAGTGAGATGTGTATGTGTGAGGTTTGTATGAGTGAGGTTTGTATGCGTCAGGTTTGTATGAGTGAGATGTGTATGTGTGAGGTTTGTATGAGTGAGATGTATATGTGTGAGGTTTGTATGAGTAAGATTTGTATGTGTGAGGTTTGTATGATTGAGATTTGTATTTGTGAGGTTTGTATGAGTAAGGTTTGTATGAGCTAGATTTGTATGTGTGAGGTTTGTATGAGTGAGGTTTGTATGAGTGAGATGTGTATGTGTGAGGTTTGTATGAGTGAGGTTTGTATGTGTGAGATAGATTTGTATGTGTGAGGTTTGTATGAGTGAGTTTTTTATGAGTGAGGTTTGTATGAGTGAGGTTTGTATGAGTGAGTTTTTATGCGTGAGGTTCTTATATGTGAGGTTTGTACGTGTGAGGTTTTATGTGTGGGGTGTGTATTTTTCAGATTTTTATGTGTGGAGTAAGTATGTGTGATGTTTGTATGTGTGAAGTTTGTTTGTGTGAGGTTTGTGTGTGTGGGGTAAGTTTGTGTGAAGTTTGAATGTGTGGGATTTGTGTGTGACGTTTGTAAGTGTGGGGTGGGTATGACATTACAAACGTACACACACCACACATACACACTACTAAATACACACTGCAAACATAGACACTCAAAACATACACACTATAAACATACCCGACCGTAAGTATTTGTAAAGTTTGTATTTGTGGGGTTTTATGTGTGAGCTTAAATGTGTGAGGGTTGTATGCGTGAAGTCTCTATGTGTGGGATAAGTATGTTTTTATGTGTATGGTTTGTATGTGTTGGGTAAGAATGTGTGGGATTGTACCTGTTGAGGTGTATTTCAAGATTCGTATTTGTGGGGTAAGAAGAAAAGTGTGGGATTGTATGATTGTGTGGAGGTGTATTTTAATGTTTGTATGTATGAGATTGTATCTGTCAATGTGTTTTTTAAGGTTTGTATGTTTGGGGTAAGAATGTGTGGGATTGTATGATTGTGTGGAGTTGTATTTTAAGGTTTCCATGTGTAGTGCGTGTATGTGTAGGGTTTCATGTATGGGGTGCGCGAGTATTGGGATTATGGATGGGGCGTATGTGTGGGGTGTGTATGTGTGAAAATTGTATGTGTAGGGTGTGTGTATGTATGGGGTGTTTATGTGTGGTGGGTATGTGTGGGGCGTATGTGTGAGTTGTGTATGTGTGGGGTGTGTATGAGTGGCGGTTTTATGTGTTGGTTGTGTATTTGTGAAGTTTTAATGTGTGAATTATTTGTATGTCTGTGTGCTTTATGCGTTTGCGTGTGTATAAGGTTTGTTTGTTTACGTTTGTATGTTTGAAGGTTGTGTGTAATAATAATATGTATGTTTCAGATTTAAGAGTGTGAGGTTTAAAAATGTGAGGTGTATATATGTGTGTGTGTTTGTGTGTGTGGTTTGTGTGTAAGAAGTTCCTACAGATTTTTGGAAACATTCATATTGTGTCAGAAGTTTCAGGTAAAGGCTTTTGCGTTTTTATACGGTTTGTGTATGCGTGTGTGAGTTTTGTACGTTTGACCTTGTATGTGTGTGTGGTTTGTCTATGTGTGTGTGAGAGTGGTTTATACGTTTTAAGTTCGTATCACATGCGAAAATATTATATTATATTACAATGATAGGTGAGGTGGAGTTTTGGGATAACATTGACTCTGTATCCTACCCTCAATCAATGCACAGGCATCAAATTGTGCTAGATTGCCTGGCCATGCCAGACGCCGTGTGACGACAGTGTGCAAACCTTGCCATACTTCTAATTCTCTGCCCGCATAAATAATGTATGTTCCCGGCGGGCAGGTGCAGCAGCCCCAGGTTGTGTTTGTGCTACTGGCCCACTTGATTAGTTATTCATGCCTGATGCTGGCGATGGAGTTGATCAGCCGGGCCGGCATCGCAATTAGTGGAAGCGTTGAGAGGGTGGGGGGTAACCCGTTCCCATCCCACCGTCAGAGGGGAAAGTACGACGGAGTGCTCGGCGACTATAATACTGACGACCCACCTCCGCACCTCCACATCTACAGTGCAGGGGATTTCTGGTCCCTACTTGGGTTAGTGGGTAAGTGAGTTACTGACATATGGGGTAGAGATATCACCGTGAGCATCGAATATATAATGTATAACCTACAGCACATGGTTCTAAGTTTAAAGTTGACTATTGAGGTTAGAACTTTTGTCTCCATGTAAACAAGCATCCATGAATGCGAAGATATATGCGTTTATGTTTGGCAAATATGCAGTATTATTTCTTGTTGCGGTTTGTTGTCGTTGTGCACAAAGCAATTTTTTGGACTCTGGAAGATGTTGAAAGGTTTTTTAATTTATGTGTAAAATCGGCACAGGTAGTAAGCATGTCATTTATCGCGATTCTGGCAATCTAGGAATGTAATAGTTACAGTAATTATTTTTTGTTAAAGAAGCTATGAGTTTGAAGACTTTGATTACTCGATAGTTGGAGCATAGGAATAGCATTAAAGAGTTCCATTTCGAACTGCACCATCTTATCCAAGCAATATGTTTGGCTGAAAATTCCGGTTGGTTGAAGAAAGAAAAAAACAACACTTAAACTAATGAAATCGATGGAATGGGCGTGCTGGTATTACATTAGACCAAACGGACAAGGTGCCTACCTTTGTTTTCTACTGTTTCTACAGTCTGTATTTTAGTCCTGAATATCTCTTCAGTCTGTATTTTAGTCCTGAATATCTCTTCAGTCTGTATTTTAGTCCTGAATATCTCTTCAGTCTGTATTTTAGTCCTGAATATCTCTTCAATCTGCATTCTAGACCTGAATGAATGTACAGTTTTCTACTGTCTGTATTCTACACCTGGCTATTTTCTACAATATCTATTCTACACCTGAATGTATATACTGTTTTCTACAGTCTGTATTCCAGATCTGAATATTTTCTACAGCCTGTATTCTAGACCTGTATCTAGTTTTCTACGGTCTGTATTTCATAACAGAATGTCTCTGATACTGATTTATACTACTGATTTCTATAGCTTTAAGAGACCTTGCGATGACGGAGCTCATTGCAAAATGAAGACGATAGCTAAGGGAATCTGCTTCGGTATCCAATCATAGATCTCTCCTAGACTTACAGAGCCAATAATCAATGCCATTTTTATGTATGTTTTCTACAGTCTGTATTCTAGACCTGAATATCTCTACAGTCTGTATTCCAGACCTGAATGTTTTCTACAGTCTGTATTCTAGACCTGAATATTTTCTACAGTCTGTATTCCAGACCTGAATGTTTTCTACAGTCTATATTCTAGACCTGAATACTTTCTACAGTCTGTATTCTAGACCTGAATATTTTCTACAGTCTGTATTTTAGATCTTGATATTTTCTACAGTCTGTATTCTAGACCTGAATATTTTCTACAGTCTGTATTCTAGACCTAGATATTTTTTACAGTCTATATTCTAGACCTGAATTTTTTCTACAGTCTGTATTCTAGACCTGAATATTTTCTACCGTCTGTATTCCAGAACAGAATGTTCCTACTGTTAGTAAGCTACTCTTGATTTCTATAGCTTTAGGATACTTTGCGATGACTGAACTCATAGCAAAACCAAGACGGTAGATAAGGGAATCTGATTTCACGTCAACCATAGCTCTCTCCTAGACTTACATAGCCTATAAACAATTACAGCGTATTAGAAAAGCTAATGCCTGAACGGCATTTTGATTTTATTGGGTACGGATCGCAAAGTCTAATTTATCTCTATGTTAGATCAAAGCTCAGTGTATACAGTCTGTATTCTAGAGCTAAATATTTTCTACAGTCTGTATTCTAGACCTGAATATTTTCTACAGTCTGTATTCTAGACCTGAATATTTTCCACAGTCTGTATTTTAGACCAGAATGTCTCTACTGTTAGTAACCTACTCTACTGATTTCTATAGCTTTAAGAGACTCTTGGATGACTGAGCTCATAGCAAAACCAAGACGATAGTAAAGGAATCTGATTTCACGTCAACATAGCTCTCTCCTGGACTTCTATGTTAGATCAAAGCTCAGTGTATGTGCTTTGTCTCGCTTCTCACCCGCCAACCGCACTGTCTTTCTCTGTGTGTCTCTGTGTGTCTATCTGTCTGTCAGCCATGTTGCCAACCATAGCAAGCCACAGAGCCAATAATCAATGCCATTTTTATGTTATCGGTTACCGTTGTATGTATCACAAAGTCTAATTTATCTCTAGCTTAGACCAAAGCTCAGTGTATGTGCTTTGTCTCGCTTTTCAACCGCCAACCGCACTATCTTACGTCTCTGTGTGTCTCTGTGTGTCTATCTGTCTGTGCAGCCATGTTGCCAATCATAGCAAGCCTCCCAGGCACACTGTCTGTGGTTGCGTCTGTCTTGACACTGTACGGTTTGACAACCACAAGGCCTTCAATGTCGCCTGTCTTTGCAAGTTGTTAGATTGACTGAGCTGTGAATACCATGCCCAAAGTCATACCCTGATACCATGCCCAAAGTCATGCCCTGATACCATGCCCAAAGTCATGCCCTGAGTACCACGTCCACATCCATGCTTCCACCTATGCTGCTAGTAACAAGCAATGCATCAACAAAATACATCAATATGTATAGACCCCAAAATTACATAGCTTTTCTTCCAAATAGCGCATTTTTGTTTTCAATATTTTATTTAGCAACATTGAAATATAATTATAATTTTCAGGGAGTGAAAAGAGTGTTTGTAATTCCGAGTTATTTTTTTTAAAAATCACACAGATCAATATGATAACTAGAGGGCGTAGACTTAAACTATCAACCCAAAACATACTCGTTCAATTTTAGAGGCATCAAAATTGATATCGATACATGGTGTGTGCTTCAAGTTTAGTAATCTCATTCCATCGCTGTTTAAAACACATTTGTGAAAACACGGCCATTCCTATCATTCCTCTGTGTTCTCTGGTATGGCAGCTGTCACAGTGCTATGTATGGGTGTCTTTGTATCTCGCATGTTCAAGCATTCGCTTAATGTGCTCTTTGTGATGGTTAAGGCAAAGTTTTACCTGGGGAAGTGGGACTAAAACCTCGCATATTATGGTGACAAGAATCAAAGCAAGAAGTTGCCGAAAGGCAAAAAGTGGAATAGAATTTCTTATGTATAAGCATTTTTTTTTTACATTTTTTTCATACCTCGTTATAATCTTAAACAGACTCACACAAAAGTTGATTTAAAAATTGCTCGGTCGTGTTTTAATCCTAATAACGCTCACTTTAATTGTGAAATTTTTATATAACTTCTGTGTTATGGTTTATTGCAGCAACTTAACGAAAACTTACGTTTTAAGACACCTTGTTATATACCATGCAAACATCAACATGCTGCTCTTTATTTAGATCACGCAGTAAAAAATGTCTTATTCATCTATTTCATGTAATACAAATGGATATTTTTTATTTGCCTTTCTATTTACTTCAATTGTATCCATCATCAAGTGCTAATTGCTATAATGTTATCCTTTCATTTAAAATACATTAAAATTAATAGTTGGTTTTATTTTCTTAATGGGATGGAATGCTACCTCCCCATTTGTTTTTAAGTGCTTGCCCTTTCTGTTATTTAATACTTTCTATTTACATATTCCACATGATTTTTTTTTCTTTCTCTTACATTTTTTTCCTTTTCTCATAATCCTATCAGGTGTTTCATAATGCCTTTTTTGTATAACAATTTTAACCTTTTTGAGACATGTCTGCTTTCTGTCAGCCTTTCCACGCCTCTCTCTCTCTCTCTCTCTCTCTCTCTCTCTCTCTCTCTCTCTCTCTCTCTCCACCTACCTCTGTTTCCATCATGCCATATACCCCAGCCATTGCTCATTTTGAACGCTGTGTGTTTCATCTCCCTCCAGCGGCCAATCTTATCCCGGGTAAGTCTCGCGCAGACCCTCTGACTAGTCGTGCTGTTTTCCTGCCTGATGTCATCCATGTATTCCGCTTAGATTTGTACAGCTGGTTTTTTTGTCATCTTCATCATGCTACCTCTCTCGTTCTCTCTCTCATTCCTACTTTCCTCCAGCCTTTTCACATCTTTGCCTCTCTCTCACTCTCTCTCTCCGTCTCTCTCTCTTTCTCTCTGTCTCTCTCTCTCTCTCTCTTCTCTCTCTCTCTTCTCTCTCTCTCTCTCTCTCTCTCTCTCTCTCTCTCTCTCTCTCTCTCTCTCTCTCTCTCTCTCTCTCTCTCTCTCTCTCTCTCTCTCTCTCTCTCTCTGTCTCCTTCTCTGCATCCGTTAACTTTTTCTTTTTTCTTTTCATTTCACTTTTTATATACCTCCAAGTTTACCCTCTTCTCTTTCACGTTCTCTGCTCCTCTCTCTCTCTCTCTCTCTCTCTCTCTCTCTCTCTCTCTCTCTCTCTCTCCCTCTCTTTAGCCCTATATCTGCGTTGCATTTTCATCTCTTCTTCCTACAATTTGTTTCCCTATGTCTTTTTTATGCATTAAAGTCTCTGTGTTTCCCATTGTACGTTTTACTTTTTTTTTAAATCCCAGCATATCTGTTCAACTGTCTGTCTTGCTTTATATTGATTTTTTTTTATAATTGTTCTTTTCCCTTTAATCTGATCATGAAACTTTCCCAAGCATCTCCTGCACTGTCTACATTATTTTTGTCTCGCCCCATCTCATATAATTCCTATTTTGGGTTGTGTCTTTCAACGCTCTCTCAATTTTGTTATCCTTTTCTACTCTTCTGATCATGTCCTTACCTTCTCTTGACAAACGTCCTATCTTTTCGCTGTTCTCACTCACAAAAAATACACATCAATATGGACAGCTCTACTTCTATAGTCAGATTTTAAAGAATTCTCTCTCTAAAGTCACCATTTCCTCGACCACCTTTCCTTGAACATATTTTAATTTTTTCAAATTTTCCCCTTCACTGCTCTCTTCTCCTTTCCTTTTACTTAACATGAATTATTTTTTTTCAATATCTCCATCCTCTTATTTCTTTCTCTTTCAAGTAGTTTCTACATCTCAGGTTTGCTTTCTCCTTCTTTTTTTTAATAAAAACTTTTCTGTTCTAAGGCCTCCATCAATCTACCTCTCATGATCAGCTTCGCTCTGTTATGGTTTTGTCTGTTAGAATGATTGCATACTTGCTTGGTAGCCTTTGTGTTGAATATTTTTATTTCTGTTTTTCTATTTGCTTTTAGTGGCTTGAAATTAACATGGCTTTTTTGTGCACAATGCTTTTGCTCTTTTTTTTGTAATATAAATAAGAATTAATTTATATAAAATGAATCAATAATTACCATAAAAATCATAAATATATTTCCCTAAATTTACTAAAAATAAAACTCTCTCTCCACCTACCTCTGTTTCCATCATGCCATATACCCCAGCCATTGCTCATTTTGAACGCTGTGTGTTTCATCTCCCTCCAGCGGCCAATCTTATCCCGGGTAAGTCTCGCGCAGACCCTCTGACTAGTCGTGCTGTTTTCCTGCCTGATGTCATCCATGTATTCCGCTTAGATTTGTACAGCTGGTTTTTTTGTCATCTTCATCATGCTACCTCTCTCCTTCTCTCTCTCATTCCTTCTTTCTTCCAGCCTTTCCACATCTTTCTCTCTCTCTCTCTCTCTCTCTCTCTCTCTCTCCCTTTCTCTCCCTCTCTCTCCTTTTCTCTCTCTTTCTCTCTCCTTCTCTCTCTTTCTCTCTGTCTCCCTCTGTGTATCCGTTAACTTCTTCTTTTTTATCATTTCACTTTTTTATATACCTCCAAGTTTGCCCTCTTCTCTTTCACGCTCTCTGTTCCTCTCTCTCCTTCTCTCTCTCTCTCTCTCTCTCTCTCTCTCTTTCTCTCTTTAGCCCTATATCTGAGTTGCATTTTCCTCTCTTCCTACAATTTGTTTCCCTTATGTTTTTTTATGCATTAAAGTCACCCCGTTTCCCATTTGTACGTTTTACTTGTTTTTATCCCAGCCTATCTGTTCAACTATATGTCCTGCTTGATTTTTTTTTTTTTTATAATTGTTCTTTTACCTTTAATCTGAATCTTAAACTTTCCTAAGCCTCTCCTACACAGTCTACATTAATTTTGTCTCGGCCCACTCTCATATATCTTCCTTTTTTAGGGTTGTCTCTTTCAACGCTCTCTCAATTTGCTCACATTTTTCTACTCTTCTGATCATGTGCCTTTCCTTCTCTGGACCAACGTCCTATCCTTACACTGAGCTCACTTACAAAAAATGCACATCAATATGGGCAGCTCTACTTCTATAGTCAGGTATTAAAGAAATGTCTCTCTAAAGTCATCTATTCCTCAACTACCTTTTCCCTGATCATGTTTATTTTCTCAAATTTTCCCCTTCTCTGCTCTCTTCACCTTTCCTTTGACTTAACATGAACTATTTTTTTTCAATATCTGCATCCTCTTATTTCTTTGTCTTTCAAATAGTTTCTACATCTCAGTTTTATCCTTTAAAGGTTTGCTTTCTCTTTCTTTCTTTTTTTTTATACAAAACTCTGTTCTAAGGCCTCCATCAATCTACCTCTCATGATCAGCTAGCTTCCCTCTGTTATAGTTTTGTCTGTTAGAATCATTGCATACTTGCTTGGTAGCCTTTGTGTTGAATATTTTTGTTTCTGTTTTTCTATTTGCTTTTAGTGGCTTGAATTAACATGGCTTCTTTTTGTGCACAATGCTTTTGCTATTTTTATATGTAATATAAATTAGAATTTATTTATAAAAAATTTAATCAATAATTCATCATATAAAAACGTATATATATTTCCCCATATTTACTAAAAAGAAAAATCATGTTTACTAATTAGCTATCAACCCCCCCCCCTAAATCTCGCACACACACCTTTTTCGTAAAATATCTTAGTTAAATCTCATTTTTTTCGATGTTTACTTAGATTCTTATCTTATAAGCTGTTATATCTAGTCAGCAGCTCTGGATTCCTAAGTCGAGACTTATCTTATATATATACATATAAAATAAGTCTCAACTCTGTGTGTGAGAGGAAACCGAATTGCATCAAGCGCAAGGCTTACATATACTTTTCTAGAGCTCTTTAAACATGATATAACCACTGCATACTAACCTTTTTCATTTTAGAATAACAACTCATATTATATTTCTGGTTGCACAAACTAACGATGGAGTTAAAATTGTTACCTCTTAAGGCTGCATTTGATGCTTTTTAACGCATAATGAATAACTGAAATAATCAAATTTCAGGCGTGTGCCTGATTTACCCTGTTTGCCTTACATATGCATCTGTTCATGTCCCAGTACCAGTTCATACATCTGGAGAAATCTAAAACACCCATTTTCTGTATAGTTTTTAAAGTCAGCAAAAGACAATTTCTGAAATGACGAACTAGACTAACAATTATCTATGTCTTCCATTACTCAAAATACCTAAATATACTTCAAAACTTCTAGCAATTTCACTTTGCTTCTTAATCCATCAAGATATCTGATACCTAGTATTAGTTCTCAAATGTTGTCAGAATTTCGAGTCAAGGTTGAAGAGTCTAGCATAACATGTCAAACTTTGTCAGGATTCTTGCTGTCTAGTACAATGTCTAAAATATTTCTCTATTTGTTAGGCCTAGCATGAAATATCAATATCGATCAGAACTTCTTTTGCCTCGTAATAGATTTTAAGCTCTGTCAGAATTATGTTGACTAGAATACAATTTAAACCATGCCAAGCTTTGTGTTACCTAGTAAAAGATCTCAAGCTCTGTCAGGATTTATGTTGCCTAGTAATAGATCTCAAGCTCTGTCAGGATTTCTGTTGCCTAGTAATAGATTTCAAGTTCTGTCAGGATTTCTGTTGCCTAGTAAAAGATCTCAAGCTCTGTCAGGATTTATGTTGCCTAGTTTAAAATTTCAAAACTCTGTCAGAAATTCTAGTGCGTTTAATGATGTTCTAAACCGTGTCAATGGTTATATTGTCTAGCATAAGATGTAAAACTATGTCAGGATTTCTTTGTGCTACTAGAGGATCTCAAAAATTAATATTGTTACTTTATGTCATGTCTATTATAGGATCCCTAGGGATTTTGTTGACTATTATAAATTCTCAAACTGTGAAAAGAATATTATGTAATGTCTAACAATGTATGTGTTTCTAATCGTTGGAAAAACATTCTACACGAAATTATTAATCAAAAAGTGAAAGAAAGTATCCCAAAAGTTGGCAGAGATTCTGGCCATTGTAAAAAAAATAAAGGTTTCAAAATGCACTTCTTTTTCTGCCCATTAAATGAGTACATGATTATTTTTAGATATAATGATTTTTTCCAGTTGTGTTTTCTAACTGTCATTGCTGCAAGCCGATTCTATTTTCTCATTATTGATAAGCCATCTTTTCCAGCATGAAATCTTCATTTGTTCAAGTCGTTATAACCTAATGGCAGTTCGTTCTATCATAAAGCTGCTTCTTGAACGTTTATCCCTAATCAACAATAATTTGGCCGATAATATTTCTCTCTGAACAATTGAGATAGCTTCAGCTTTGTCAATAATTCCTATATTATCCTCTAACTTCATCTGCTCATCTCGTATTAGGCCCATTCATTTCTTTTTTTTTTCTTGATTATTTGGCAATGAGGAAAACAATGCACATATTTGTTTAAAATAAGCTTCTCTTTTGTTTAGGTATTTATTAATCAAAAACGTTTTTTACCGCAGCTTTCTTTGGCTTTTTTAGCTTTAATATTTTGTACCTCACTGTATCCCTCTATTGACCTCCTTCTGTCTCTATGTACGTCTTGATTCTATATTTCTTTTTACCTGTACATCTATCTCTATCTCTTTCTATCTCTTTCTTGTCATTTTAACCACCACCATCATTATCAAAATATTATTGCCACTTGGGATTGTAATCACTATTCACAAGTTATCTCTGTTCGCCTCATCTTTTCTGTTTAGTTTATTCACTTTGTATAATGCCTTCCTCTCTGACCCCTAGATTTTTCCTTCATTTCAATTACACTTTTTGTCGCTTTTTCTTCCCAAGAGTTATTTTTGCTTTTTGGTCACAAGTGTTATTAACTAGCTGTCTTTAGTTTTGAGCGCGTCACAATCTTGTATAGAACTGATTGTCACATTATTTCCTTTAATGATATTGTTTTTAGTTTATTTGGTGTCGTCACAGTAATCCTCAATAGTGTGTCCGGTATAATCATAAATATTTTTTCTTATTTCTTTAATTATTATTATTATTATTATTATTATTATTATTATTATTATTATTACTATTATTATTATTATTATTATTATTATTATTA
>RQTK01000432.1:233397-247597 GCA_003991915.1 Elysia chlorotica
TATTATTATTATTATTATTATTATTATTATTATTACTATTATTATTATTATTATTATTATTATTATTACATCATTGAATCAGTAAGTGTTTCCCTCCGCCAATTGTTATTCTTTTCTGTGTAAACTAGCCAAGTGTGTTGTGTAAATATGTGCTCTTCACGAACTGCAATGTGCGATGACGTGTCCTTATTACCATTATTTTGTGTGTACTGTGTAGTGCTAACGTCACTTCCTTCTTTTTGTGATCACACCCACGTGACCTGAACAGCCAGTCACATCGAATCCTACCATTTTTAATAGTTGATTGTTGTGTGCTATATTTTCAAGACTTCAGGCTTGGTTCCTGTCAGAAAATCGATCCATAGTTTGAATCAAGAACCACAAACTTGTAAATTCGGTCCCGATCACAGAAAGTCCCAAAGAGTATAGATCTGTATTGGGTCGTATCAGACGGATTTTATATGGGGTTTATTGAGATATGGAAGTTGAATGTATTTGTATTTGACTAATGACGTTACACTTATCTAGATCTAGATCAATTGCACATAAAATTACAGTTTTAATAATCATTTGATACGGACGGGATGGAATACGTTAAAAGTTTTTATTAGTGAAATGATACTTAATATTTTGATTATATGATTTACTTGCCTTTCATTATATTGTGTGCTAGAAACGACATCGTACCAATGATTTTCCAATCTACTCCCAGTTTTCCATGTTGTCGAGTATTAGAGAATGATGTTAGCGTCTCTCTATTTTCTACCCTAGAGCCAGTCATTACTGGCGGACACCGCATGCTAAGGGTGGACCTTCTCCCTTTGCTGGGCTGGTCTACACTTAACAATGATTAAAATGTGGAGTTCACTGATTTTTTTTCTTTACAAGTTAATTTAGCGATTTTAAAGTTGTATTTTCTAAATGTTCCTGGGAATTTTTTTTCGAAGTTAACTGTAATATTTATCACTGTTAGCCTTTTAAATTTATTTATTGTGATTTTAAAATATGCTATATAATGTTGTTTAAATGCATCTATAAAGCAAACAGTTTAAGTTTTTCCTTTTGCTTGAGATGTTTTTTTTTCTTATCAGTTTTAAATGCATCGTATTCTCTCATACAAATACATGCCCATCCCAAGTATGATGCTTTCGTATGGAATAGATTTCAAGGAGTCATTTTACATTTTTATCTATGATAAAGACGACAAATGAAGTTAACATATTGAGACAAAATACAACTCACACACGTTATCACCATTGTATGAGTCGGCCTATTCCACCATCAATAGTGGTCCTTCGTTTACCAAATAATGCCATACATACATCCTTAAGACTCTCTTCTGGGAACCCGATGATGACCTGTTGGAGAGTACTTAGAATAAGTATGCACATAACCAGTAATAATTGGCCATTGCTCTAAATCCACAAAGCTAACAGGCCTACCACGATCACTTCCTTGCATTAGTGTTCAATCTAAGATATGGAGCGGTAGATTTGTAATTTATTAAGAAATACATGTCTCCAGAGTTTAACACTTCTTGGGCTGATCAGGGGAGTTGTATACCACTGAAAAGAAGAGGAAATTACACAACTTAAATTAATAAAACATATATCTCAGGAGCACTGAAATAGTGATTATAACATATTGACTCTTTTTTTTAATTATAGTCGGTCTTCTAATTCATTCAGGGGAAAAAAGAACACGAATTTATCATTACCCTCTGCTAATACAAGAACTGTTTAATGTGTGTATTTTTTACTTTATTTCCCACTCAATTTTAAATTTTCCTTTTCTTTTGTTCTTTAAATTTTCAAAATTCACAAAAACATTGAGCACTGCATGACCTAGTCCAGGTCTGACTCGCCTCATCTATTTTTAGCCTAAAACTATAAACCCGATGCTCACACTGGTTTTTCTTATCGCCTTCCCACCCTCAGATCATCGCTGTTATTTCCGTGTTTTTCATCGTCACCTCCATCGTGTCCTTCTGCCTGAAGACGCACCCCGAGATGCGCGTGCCCGTGCTGAGGAACGCCACGTCCATGACCGCTAACGGCACGTTAACCTGGCGCCTGGAGAAGCGCGAGACGGAGCCGCACGAGGCGTTCTTCTACATCGAATGCGCGTCCAACGCCTGGTTTACGTTCGAAATCATCATCCGGTTTGCCGTGGCGCCGGTCAAGCTGGACTTTCTCAAGGCGCCCGTGAACATCATCGACATCGTGGCCACGTTGAGCTTCTACCTGGACTTCATGCTCACCGAGCTCAAGCAGGAGAGCGACATGCTCGAGTTCTTCAGCATCATCCGCATCATGCGGCTCTGCAAACTGACGCGCCACTCGGCCGGCCTGAAGATCCTCATCCACACGTTCAAGGCGAGCGCCAAGGAGCTCATCCTGCTCATTTTCTTCCTCGTGCTGGGCATCGTCATCTTCGCCGCGCTCATCTACTACGCGGAGCGCATCCAGTACAACCCGGACAATGACTTCGAGAGCATCCCCGTGGGCCTGTGGTGGGCCATCGTCACCATGACAACCGTCGGCTACGGCGACATGGTGCCCAAGACGTACGTGGGGATGTTTGTGGGCGCGCTGTGCGCCCTGGCTGGCGTGCTGTGCATCGCGCTGCCCGTGCCCGTCATCGTCTCCAACTTCGCGCTGTTCTACTCGCACACCCAGGCGCGCTCCAAGCTGCCCAAGAAGCGGCGGCGGGTACTTCCGGTGGAGGCGCCGCGCCCCAAGGGCAGCAAGGGCCCCGGCATGCCCGGCGGGGGCGGGGGCCCGGGGGGAGGGGGCCCCCAGACCCGCCGCATGAACGCGATTAAGCACAATCACCCGGGTGCGTTAGATGTCAAGATGAATAGGATAGGTAAATGCACGTCGCCTGTTTGTGTGTAGAGTCCCCGAGTTGCGCCAGGCTCCAAGTCTTGTCTCTCTTATGTTCAGTAATCGGTCTCTTTTCAGTTACGTCGTTTGACCTTCCCTTTGTCCAGACACTTCTTTCTTCTTTACTTACCTGATCGTGTTTAGTAGATTATTTATTTATTCATCTATTTTGTCAGCGTCATCATAATCGTCATTGTTATCATGATCATTATCATCATCATTATCACCATAACCATCGTCATTATGATGATCATCATTTTCATTTTTGTTTTTGTTTTTTTACGTTGTTGTTTTTTCGTCGTTGTCTAAATCCACTCACTTCTAACTGACGGAACTCCAAGAGTAAGTGATTTTGTGCATCTTACTCTCAATGTACGTTCGTAAGTGTCTTTTAATTTTTATTTTTCTTTTTGTATTAAAAGTATTTTGTTATTGAATGGACCAACCTTCTCCCTGTATTTTTTATTCTGTTTTTGCGCGCAATATTTTGCCTGCCTTAGGACTGGGATCTCTCTACCTTTATCTCTCCACGCCTTTCATCCTATCCCTGTCTGTCAGTCTGTCTGTCAATCTATCTGCCTGACTGTCACTGTTCCTCTTTTTCCTCTAGTCCTGTAGATTTCTACTGCATCCATCCCTTCTCTCCCTTGCAATGCTGAATGACTCGTTTTGTTTTTTTCTTTGCCTGGTTTAACACAATCATAATAAATAATACAAAACCGATGAAGTTCTTTATTCCTTCCTGCATCTCATAATGGACCTGGCGCAACTTATTAGTTAACATTAATTTTACTGATTGATTAGTAGTTGTTTACATGAATTTGTTTATAACTTTTCGCTGATGATGCTTTTTTACTCCTATTAAGACAACAATGTTCTTTAAAGTGATCCCTTTCGTTCCTAAATGTTATAAAATGTGCATTTTGTTTATGTATAAATTGATCATTGTAATAGTGACCTTTGAATTATCAGTGCAACATTTTGTCCACAGGTTTCCATGTATTTGCATGTTATTCTATATCTATCTTTTTTCCCTGTCTTATAATCTCTGTCCCAATGTCTCTTTTATTCTCTCTCTTTTTCTCTCTTTAAGTCTCTCTTTCTTTCCCTCTTTGTCTCTCTCTCTCTCTCTCTCTCTCTCTCTCTCTCTCTCTCGGTCTGGTTATCTTACCATCCCATGCATTTTCAATTCGTATAAGTACATGTATGTAATTTCATGCCCTTACGCCATTCAATTAACACAGAACAGGTTAACCCTCAACAGGTGGATCTTTCAAGACAGCTTTATTGATTATTTCAAAGCGTAATTTCTATCCAGGCAATAATTGTGTTCTATGCTGCAAATACAATATTTGTGCTGGCATTTGAAGAAAAAAATTCCTTTAATTTTATTGCTGCTTTTTATGTTCTTGACCTGCCAACTCTCGCTCTCTATAGCAAGGACTTTGAATCATGTATTTCATGTGTCTTAAGGGAAGCAACTCTTAACTTTTTCTTTGTTTTGTAAAATCGCGTGCTCTCTCTCCCTCTCACGCTCCTCCCCTGTGGTCAACCCTTCTGCTAACGCTGTCTCAGTAACAGGTTTCATACATTATGTACAGACAACATTGGCTTAGTACCAACAGACACACTTCAGTCCAAATTAAATTTTCTGTCTTGAATATTGAGGAGCCATATTTGTATATTGGAGATTCCAACATATTTTTTTTTTACCTGGAATATTATGGAGACATATTTATTATGAAGCAGCCCACAAAAGGTTTTAGCTGAAATATGAGAGACACATTGGAGAGTCGAAAATAAATGTCCTAGCTGGAATATTATGAGAGCTCAGATTTATTTTACAAAGTCAAAATATTTTTTATGTTTAATACTGTGGAGTCACATCAAAAAGTAAAGAGTCCAACACAGTTGTCTAGCTTCAATATTATGGAAATCCATTTGTTCTTAGACAGTCCTACTTCTAAACAAGTTTTCTAGCTTTATCAATAATCATTTTATAAGTGCGAAGAATGTTTTGAGGTTGGGACACTGAGACACGCCACAGCATTATTATATTAGACTTTACAATAATAAGTGTTGGGGGAATACAACTGTATTTGGAAGGCAGGTGTTATTGAAGTCCAAAATATGTTTCTTCTTTGAATATTGAATAAGCATGCAATGAGTTTTGGATATAAATAATACAATTCGGAAGAAAAAATATTTTATAGTGTAAGCTCTGAAAACTCGAGAAACGTTTATATTTGGATAGGAGAGGTTAACTATATATTGTTGACCACATCATTGTCAATAGCGTATTAATGTCACAAGTATGCCATTTCTTGTTGACATCAAAAGCCAAGTTTAATGAAATTTTGTTGACTTGAGCTTACAAGGTTTAGTTTTTTGTTGTTGTTTGTTGTTTAAAGCAGAAGAGTTTGATTCGTCTGTTAATGTTGGACTTGTGCTCGCCATGAGTGGTCATCTTAAGTCCACTATGTCCAGAGCTCTGTCACATTGGAAGCTCCTTCGTAAAAGCTATGGCTATTGTTTTTCGGTCACTCTTTGTATAATTATTTTAGGTTGATACATATTTTGCTATTGTGAAGAAAATAAATCGGTTGTGACTTAACACAAGTATGCACGGATATGAATAACGTATAACTGGTGGGTTACGTTTTTTTTCTTTTTTTCCTTTTTTTGTTGTGCCTTAAAAAAATAAAATGAAGATTAAAAACACTGAGGGTAAGATTTTGTATGTAAAGCAGAGGTAGGGGGTAAAGAGGAAGAGAAGGGGGCCAACATAAATGGCGTTGTTGGTATGTTTTTCCAAATTCCTGAACAACTGACCCAGTACTCCAATTGTTTTTCTTCCCTCTCCCTGTGCATCTCTGGCCGATCCCTGTTCAGCCGGCACCGGTAATTCCCGAACACACTAGTCCTGTAGCTCAAAGCTTTCTGTCCTTGGCTTAGCCAAGTGACTTTTGCAGTTTTTTTCTATTTGTTTTTTTTTTAAGCATAGACAATGTATTTCTAATTTCTTTCTCTCTTTAAGTTCTCTTGTGTGTGCGTGTACTTGCCCGTGCGCCTGTCAATGTATCGGAATTAACCCACTAATCACAAACACTGTAGAGATCTTCATATTTTTTTTTATAGTTATCGAAACTCTTTGCTTTTGTTGCCGCTGCTGGTTTACCTTAGCTGCACTTGTATTTGTGTGTTATCGATATGAATGGTACATATCGATATCTAGTATTTCACAAAAGATGTGTTGGCAGTCGATTTTTTTCACGACTATTCTAGAAAAACGGCTGTCAAACTGCTGAGCACGCCTCGCCCAGTCAGAGCGGTGGTCACGGCTGCACAGCTGTTCACATACGTAGATCTTTCCTAGAAACTTGAGTGAAGTTATTTACTGTTCTCGCTTCTGTCAATAGCAGCTCCACAAGCGCCTTTCGTTCCGTGTTCTTCTCAGGCGCCATGTTTATTGTTTGGTGCCTTTCTTGGTATCTCGCAGAAAATATGTCGAAATGGGTAGCGGCATCAAAAACACATTAGTAAAATACATGAGTTTACTAACACAGGCATATACATACAACAATCGCCTAGTGTTGTGAAAGATCATTTCTGGTGATGTTTTAAGGAAGCATATCAACTAAGTGTCTTAAATCATTGAACAACTAGACAAGTTATTATCTTAGTCTCTACCAGTTGTCTCAACAGTTGCTGTTCTTTAAACTATAACAATTAGCAATATGAGATTAAAAGATTCATTAAATGGTGAAGAATTTATAGTGCATATTCAGTTTATTTAACAATACGTTCATGTTTGCTCATAGAACTTATGTCAGTTTTCACGGTGTGGACCTTATACCGATGTATCAATGAGTCAAGCATCAGTTAGGAGGTGTTAGATGTAGCCATGTCACTGCGTCATCTGTCAAGGACGGTATAGTTCTTAAAGGAAGTTTTTTAAGTGATCAGAGATTCCAATTTAGTGCTTCAGATTTGCCAGATTTGAGGTTATAACTAAAGTTGTGATGATATTGGCAATTTTTGGTTCATTTTTTTAGTCCCTAAGCGTTTTACTATAGTTCATCATGGTTCAGTTTTATTTGGTATCAACGAGAAAAGGGCGAGATGATTGTTTTCTACTTGGAGAAAATTTGAAGGCTCCACAATTTTGATTGACAATACAGTTCCTTGCTTAACTTGAGTTATAGGTGTAGTAGATGTTTAAAAGCAAAGCAAATTATAAATAAGATAGTGAATAACAGAGAGGTAGACAGAAATGCAGTATTTCATGGCAGTCGTTTAACTGTTTTGACAGTAACAGGAAGTAGATAGCGTTTCCCTGCTGTGTATTTTTATTTGAGTTGACTTTATTGACATGTTACCTCATTTTGTCTCTGACACTGTATATCTATCTGGCTGTCTCCCTCTCTTTCTGTCTCTGTATCTGTTTCTCTCTCTCTCTCTCTCTCTCTCTCTCTCTCTCTCAATCTCTCTCTTTATTTCTTTAGTAGATGTTCTCGTTTCCCTTGCTTATCTTGTAGCCGATGCAATTCTCTGTTTATCTTTGGTCTCCCCATCTCGATTTCGCTAATTGTGTTAGCATTATTTGTTTCCCTTCTTTTATAAATGTATTTCTTAAGAACAAGCGAAGCACAGAACAAAACAAACAAACAAACAAACAAACATACAAACAACAGTACACAGGGCCAGACAGAACCCATATTAATAGTATACAAGTGGTTTCATTCTAACGGCGTCCACTCAAAACAATCTAGTTTATTCCTAATTTCTCCGCTTTATTATAACTTGTGTTTTCTTCGTTTTGTCTAACAACTTTTTGATTGAGTAAATTAAAAAAAATTTATAATTACATTTAAGCATTAAATTAAAGGCATTAAAAAGGTTTTATTTGTTTTGGTCTTTGGTTTCGAATCCCCAGTTGAAGCGCTTCGTTCCCCAAAACCTGAACATATCAGATTTCTTTTTCTTTATTTATTCTCCTTTACGTTGAAATTATGATAATGTACACGCACATTAAAAAACAAACAACCATGCCTAATAAAGCAGCAAGACCATTTTCATGTGGCAAACTAATTCATTGAAGAAAGTGTACATTCCCACAATGCGTCAGTCGCTTATTGACATGACAGATTTGATGGCATCATTTCGTGCAGTCCATATTGTACACATCCCCAGCACTATAACGCCCTCCCTACTAACACATGCACTTTTGTGTGCCTTTATTTGTATGGCAAACTAGTATATGTTAATGTTAACAACATGTTGGATAATGTACTTAACTGCTAAAGGTGTTCCTTTCTACGTAATATCATATTGATAAATTATTATGTTGTTAAATCAACGCTAAACTGCACCTTTTTTCGTTAGGCATAGAGTCCTTTACCAGCCCTCTCTCTTTCTCCTTGGTACCTTTATTTCTCTTGTTCATGTAATTTAATCTTCTCTACAGAAGTTTTTTGCTTTTTTGTTTATTGTATTATCTTTTTTTGTGCCATCGTTCCCTATCAACCCGATCAACTTGCTCTTCCAATTATTTCCAACTAATCTTGTTTGACTTGAGACTTTGAGAACAAAAACAGTTTTGTTTTTCTTTCCCCTCTAACTCAATTGTTTCCTCTTGTCGTACGTTAATGTAGCTACTGTGTAGCAATATCGTTCTATGTTTAACACATTTCGTAGTATGTGAGAATGTCTATGTTACAATCTTAAATATTGTCCTATCTTATGTTACCAGCTCACGGAGGTGCCTTGCAGGAGTTGATGCAGTTCCGTAGTAAGTCCCAGCACTCAAACTACACACTACACACTACACATTACACATTACACATACACACGATACAACTATAATGAAACGCAGCGTTTGTAAATACACACACATAGGTCACATTCAAAGTTCTTGAACTGGTACTAATCCAGACATAACTCATGACACTCAAATGCCAACACGATGACAATCAGACCCACATAATGCACAGAGTAGCTTCAGATTCGCCCAGCAAGGCTTTACGCATAGACTTAGCCGAGCTTTAATACTGGCTTGCCTGCTTCGCCGCTTCCAAGTTTTGATCTGGTACTTTGGTAGATAGTTTATCATAGTCGTGCCACTAACAGGAATATCCATCTCAAACAAGGGCGTGCTAGGCCCACGCCACTAACATCTATATGTAGGCCTACAATGTACGTGTATCTCCATTAGCTGTCTCTGGGGCCATGTTGAAAGAGCGAGTGTTTCATTGCAATTAAAGAACACGACCGACAGAGTGAAAACGGTCACCATGCACCGGTAGTTACTGCAGAAATAGAGTAAAGAAAACGATACTTGGCAAATTTAAAAGTTGGTTGAAATTCTATGGAAACAGTATCCAATGTGGGTCAATGTAGATATATTCGAAGACAAACCAGACGTTTTGAACTTATTGTTCAGGGCTATCACTGTAAAAAAGAAATATGTACCAGCGCCACTAGCTAATGGGAAGTACATTAAAAACAGATAACGAAAGATCGAAATCTCAGTAGAATTAATTGTTCTCAACGAATTTGCTCAAAGTTAAAGTTTTCATAAATGTAATACATACATCTTAATCTTTGTTATTTATTACTTTAAAACAAAACGTTATTAAAGAAAATTATAGATGTCGGGTAACTATTGATGTCTCGATGTTGGAGATAGTCAGTGAGTGCAGGCTGGTAGATTTGGTTGCTGAAGGGTTAATAGTACCTAAGCATTGAGATTAATGAAAACACCAGGCGACACAAAAGCTATAATTACTGGCGATACCGATTAACCCATTCCAGTCCAAACTATGCATACACACTGTGCTAGACATTTCTCCTGTTCTATTTATAGCTCTGAGTATTGTGTGGTGTGTCTCATATCTCACACGTGTTTATCGGTCTGTGCTCTCGGGCTGTGATTTTTGGTTGACCTTATATCGTAAACATCATAATGAATATATCGATGTGGCGACATATATCGATATAGACAATGTACAGTACAGTTAGTATCTTTTTTGCTGTATATACCCGACTATAACCACTTCGTCATATGTATAGATCTATATATTCACGTTTTTCTAAGTTTTCGTTACATTGTGGCGTTTAACATTTAAAGTGTGGTGATTGTTTATTTAATCTCAAAATGCTCAATTTATACTCTCACATTCGTTATTTTTCCCTATAGTTTTTTTTTTAATTAAGAATCCAATGTAATTACTTTTCTTTCTGGTTTTAGACAAAACAACAGCGTATTGTTAACTTTTAAACAAATAATGATGTCACCAGCATTATAAAATTTTATATTAAAACACGAAGTTGACTGCACCAGTTCAAAGTGCTGATTTCCTTTAAACTTACCGTACCATTTGTAGAGCATTATGTTGACATCTGATTTATTTAACTCTTTGAATTAGTAAATAAATAATGATCGTATGGAGGTCAATAAACAAACTGACATATAAACCCTAAGTCCAGGGTAAACCTCAATAGTTGTGTTTGGAGTCAGGAGACATATATGTGCCACGATTGTTGCACCCTGCAGGACAAGGGTCGGTTTCTTACACTGAGAATCTTCTTAGCCAGGATTGTTTTTCAATGTGAAAAAATTAATACAAAGCCCTAAATGGCATACGTATTGAGAAATAAGTTTAACCATAACCGGTAGCTTAGTTCACTAACAAAAGCTCTGCGTTTTAATGTACCATGCCTGGTATAAGTGTATAAGCTTATAAATTCTAGTTGAGAAAGTTACTATATTATTGCCTAATGAGACATTGGGAGACTCTGAATATCAGACAGGTCAAACAGGTATTGATGGTTGGTGCATTGTTGTCTAAAATACTACAATATACACAGTAATAAACTATCTGGTGACATAAATCACCATCAGGATACCAGAGATAAGACCTACTAAAAACACGTCAGCAATGAGATACCACACACGTTAGTAGCGTTCAACATTAAGATACCAGACATACTAACAACATATCAACATTTAGGCTACACACATACTAACTGCATATTAGGCTCCAGGCATACTAACAGCACAAAGCAGCACACCGTGTGGGCTATGGACTGAATCCTCGTAGTACTTAGTCCATCGTAGACCTAGCACCCCTGGCTCCCTGCTTTTGGCTCACATACCAAAGGCAGTTTATTTCTTGACCCCCTCTTCATTGCCATTGCAGATATTCAAAGTTTTTGTTTTCATTTTACCTCATTATTCTATGCTTCACTAGTTTCACGTGTGAATAATTATATCAATGGCGGATTTTCTAATATACACCTACTGATTCCAACTCTTTCTTGTTTTGTTCTTTCTTTATTTTATGAAATCTTCTTGTGTGCTGATATAACCGATCCCTCATGATTTGATAACCTCGTGTTAGTCCTATTTCCCCGTTGTGTTCTAGTTTTAGTCTCCATATGATTTTGTTTTCGACAGGTCCAACCATAGGAATGCATTTTCCACGTAGGTCCTTTCTGTTTTATTCTATATCTTTTCTTTTAGAAACTTTTCTCTAGACTGAATTTTGTGATGTGGTATTCTGGTGTTTGGGGGTACTTTTAAAAGATTTTCCAGTGAATTTTAAGCGGCCTTTTGCTGGTTTGTTTATAATCTGCACATTATGATCTGCCGTGTTTGAAGGTCTGGTTTCTACAAAACTGCACAAACTAGTAAACCCCACCCTGTTTCGTTGTTAGACAAAAGCATGACTGTTTTTAAACGGCAACTACTTTAAACTATTACCCCAACGACTCGGGGGAATTGGTCCAGAATAATAAGTGGTTTGTGTGTGTGTGTGGGGGGGGGGATACCAAGAAATTATTATTTGTGCATCGAATCTTTTCTCATTTAGAGGGGGGGGGGTGCCAAGAACCCAACGACTCGGGGGAATTGGTTCAGAATAATAAGTGGTTTGTGTGTGTGTGTGTGGGGGGGGATACCTACCGTACTTTATAAGCAGAAAATGGAAATACCAAGAGAAAGAAGGATAGGGATGAGTATATTCAGGGAGACAAGTAGACATAATGACAGTGGCCCATTAGAGAGTTATAAACGAAGATATTAAGAATAACAGAGGGGAGAGAGTGAGAAAGAGAGAGATAGCTAGAGAGAGAGAGAGAGAGAGAGAGAGAGAGAGAGAGAGAGAGAGAGAGAGAGAGAGAGAGAGAGACTGTCTGGAAATAATAGGAAGTGCTTTCTCTTTTTTATTCATTATTTTAGACTACATGCACCATTTTTTTATTACCTAGAAAGAATTTCCTTTTATCTTTGTGGTAATAATTTATCACTCGTTTTCCATAATAAATATTGTTAACTTTAAATCCTTCGATAGAAAAAACAAGACTTTAAAATCTACAACGTTTAATTTTATTTGGACAAAATTAATGTATAAATCAAATACAAGGATAAAACTGAATCGACGTAAATTAATTTTGAAACAAGTAATGGAAAATGACTTCTATGTGTATTCGATTTCAAAGAATCTGTACAAAATTTCCACTTCATTTTTACAACTTGTTTTTTTTTTTTTTTTTTTTTTTTTTTAATTCATGCACTGACACTTATTAGACGCGTTGTATGGCGATGTTTTTTCTCCATATTGTTTTAGACGCGTTATAGGGCGGAGTTTTTTGTTTCTTTTTTTCTTCTTCAGATTGTTGGGTTCATTTTTGGCTTAATTAATCAATTGGGTTTTTGCATGAGTATTGTCAGTGGTTGATTGATTGATTAGTTCGTTGTTGGGTGCGTAGGTTGACAGATCGGCTAACTGGCTTGTTGGTTAGGACAATAATTGGTTACCGGGCTAATCGGTCAGTTGATTGGTTGATCGATAGATCGATTAATTTGATTTTAAACGAATGCTAATGCTTTCAAAGTCTTTATAGGGAAGTCACTGGCGAAATCATTTATTTCCTAATCTTCTATCATTAACTTGTAACATTAGGGCGGTTTCTTTGCTTATTATGTTGGTCTTATTGGGTTTTTTAAATTCTCTTTTTTGAATTTGTGTCCACTCTTTTCTTATTGTTTTTTTTTCTCTTCTTGTCACATTCAATTAAGCTTCTGGTTTCCTGTAACTATAAAACGAAAAATGTTAAACAGTATTGATTTTTATAATCTATTCCAATACCTATGTTTTATGTCATCTCATATGATTTTATTCGTGCATGCTTCTAAGTATAGCTCCACAATGTATAATGATCCATGTGTGTTTGTGTAAGGGTGGATTTGCAGTGCACATAGTTCTAGAAAGTATTTTAAGCATTGTCGTGAGCACACTGCTTGTGTGTAGATTGTCATATTAACCCTAGTGTGTAGTCTTGCCGTTCTGCTGTGGAGTGAGGTTTCAATCTGACTAACACACCTCGATGAGTTGATTGGGTAGCCAGATAGATATGCCACATGTATAAGTTATGCTAGGATCAGCCTCTAGATGTAATCTTTGTCACAACCTACATAGACTCATATTATACGTATAATCACATATAACATGGACTTTTCAAATAGTAAACACAGAATGTAGTATTTAAATTATTTTTTACTGTCTGAAATTACTGCAATCAACACAGAGGTACGGTAGTCACCTCATGTTTGTTTTTTTCAAGATAGTTCTTTATTTGTCTTTATGATCTTTTCAAAACATTTCTTGTGACCTATTAATATTAAATATTTAATACATATGAAAACAGAGAGAAGACCAAAATCAACTATATAAATCAATTGTCTGTAAATATTTTTACTCTCCCATCAGTTTTAAAATTACTATGCTTAACAAAGAGTTTCAGTTTTAACACACACAAAAACAACAACAACCGGAAAATTTGTGTCTTTTATCTTTTAACCAAATTTATAATAGGGAATACCGTCTATTAGCATCGGCTGGCATTCCAGTAGCTATGGAAGTTAAACAGTGGGGAGTTTGTTGGGAAATTTAGTTGTTATCGCATAATTATTTAAATAGTTTCAACTTTATTTTTCTGCAATGTGAATATAAAGTTTGAATAAAAATAATGCTTTAGTAGAGACCATTGGGTTTCTATAGAAGGAATAAATTATGTAGAGCGATAGCAGAGAGAAGAAATATTGATTTTAACCCTCAAGTCTACATTGAAGATATCCTAACCTGCCTGGTGAAAGGGGGTTAATATTGTGGAAAGAAATGTTTTGTGTCTCATTCGCTAGAATTTTTTTAGTTATTAAAGTCGTATACGATGAAAGGGGTAAAAAGAAATAATAATAATAATAATAATAATAATAATAATAATAATAATAATAATAATAATAATAATAATAA
>RQTK01000432.1:247705-261186 GCA_003991915.1 Elysia chlorotica
TAATAATAATAATAATAATAATAATAATAATAATAATAATAATAATAATAAAATAATAATAATAGCAAAAGGACTTATATTTGGTTTAAATTTAAAAATGCCAGTTTTAGCATTTTAATTAAACTGTTTGCTGAAGTAATTTTTTTTTAGTTGTATGTACGTTTCTCTTGGTATTTTACTAAGAAATACTATTAGATCGATACAGTATAGTGCTACTCGGTCTGGGAACAAACAACACCTCTGTAATCGCAACAAACCACCATATAATGATACATTAAGCTATAGTAGTTCCTAGTGTAAAAGAATTAAAATGCTGTTAATGTTGTGGAGTTAGGTACTGCCCACATTGTTACAATCTTTGTTTAGTGGTTTTCTAGTAACCAAGCGTAATGACGAAATCCTCACCTAAGTTGTGTAATGTCCTACCTTATTTCTTACACACTCTAACTGTGTAGTATTTTAGAAATGCTATGGGACATTATACAGCTAATGTGGCGATGTGCTGTGTCATTGACTGTGTTGTTCTATTGATGTGTACCGTGTAGAGACGTGTTCCGTGTCGTATCGGCGTGCGCATCTCTGTGTGTTCATGGTGTGTTTCTCTCTCTCTTCAATCTGCAGGTCATTACAACCATTTCGGAGTCCTGCTAGGTCGGTACCCCACAGCACGCACAACTTTCGCTTCTTCCCCATTTCTTTTGGAATTTGTAGATTTGCTCAACGTTTTTTTATATAAAGATGTATAGACTGGCCCAGAACTATAACCAATTTAACCATGTCGTTTAGGCGGGTTAAGTAGCCTACAGTGGTTATCTATCAGTTTAACGGGTATGTGACCAAACCTAAAGAGAAACAATTTCCACCCATCGCCAGCTATATAAACCCTGGCAGAGTAATCAGAAGACTGGGTTAGTCTATGCATCAGGCATTGAACGAATTTTAAATTTTGGCTTTCGGTTTGGCTCCTTTTACTTTTGAGCGCACAATCAAACGAGGAATCCTAACCATTAATTTTTTGCTTCATGCGGTATAACATTTTTTTCACATTTCTAACTTCATTTGAATTTTGGTTATCATGAATGGTAGGCTCTCCACGTGCAACAGTATTGCATTATACTTTTTCATCTGTTGAAAACTAATCACATTTTACGCCTTTATTTGAGCTCATACGATATTATGGTATAATACAACTAACACCTTCATTTTTAATCTCTCGTCACGTTCTCATGATTTTTTTTTAAATTTTCATCTCGAATTAGAATCATGATTTAAGATATATCTATAATCTTCACAAAACTTATTTTTTCTCATTTCACCCATAGTATGCAGAAATTCATCATAACTTGGTTTTTTTCCTTTCACTTGCCACCATGACTGATAGACAAGTTTTGCTTTCTTTAGTCTGCTACACGAGCCCATTTAAACCCTAATATCCATTATCGGTATAGTCTACTTTAATGGAAAGGTCTAGTTTATACGTGTTTGTTTATGGATCTTATTTAGCGCGTAGTTAGATGAGTAGTGTGAATCCAAGTGAAACCAGACTTAGTAATTATAATTATTTTGGACGTGTCCAAGAAAAGGCGCTGTGCCAACAATAACTCTTGGAATGAAAAACAAATGATTCGACAAATTATGTGAGAGGTCTAATTTCAAATCTTCTAATTTTCTAATTCTTATATTTATGACTAACAATTCGTACACTTTACATTGAAAGAGAATCATGAACTACATGAATTTGCCTGTTGGTTTTTTTTTAAAACATGGCGTAGGAATAATATTGCTGAAAAGCGCACAGTTTCGGGAACCTCTCTCAGAATCTCCCAATTCATTCAAACCTATTTAAACTCTTCTTTAACTCCTCTATGAAAAATCTGTTTTGGTTGTCCCATTTTTAATATCCTTTGGTGGATCCACTCCAATGGCTATTTTGTTACATGCAACGATGTGGCAAAAAAAAAATTAAATATTATATTATTCTCCCTACTTCTGCATTATCAGGAAAGGGTCCCATTACATTTAGGGTTGAAGTAGATTTTTCTGCTTAATATTTATGTGGTCGTTTCTCTGTCCCTGTCCAAAAAAAATCTAGAGTGTCAATATTTTGGTGAAATCTCTTTACGGTGTCAATATTCTGCCCAAAAATCTACTTGGTCAACTATTGGTGTCGATAGCTCTGATACTACGTCACCAACTCATAGCCGACACAATTCTCGACCTATTCGTTTAGTAAATGTGTAAACTCTCTACGTTACGTCAAGAATACGCCGTGTGAAACAGTTAAAACCTTATATCTCAACCAATTTTGAGCGGAAATGACTCATTTTATCACAGTAGAAAACAATATTTCAGAATCAGAACTGAACACACAAGTTAACTTATAGCAACTGGTGTGACTTCGACTAAACGCATCTACTTCCAATGTGCGAATCTAGTTTACTTGTTGTAGCAGGCTAAAAATTCAATATGTCCACCAACTTATTTGATTTGTCACTTTAGGTTTTTTTCAATTGTTTTCTTAAAAATGTATTTCTACTCTGACAAGTTTTTATTTTACCAAACTTCTTGATTGGTGGTTATTAATGAGTATTCACCGTCATTTTGTCATCTTCATCACCCTTAGCATGACGACAAGTATAATCATCATTATCATCATCAAAATCATCATCATCATCATCATCATCATCATCATCATCATCATCATCATCATCATCATCATCATCATCATCATCATCATCATCATCATCATCATCATCATCATCATCATCATCATCATTAACATCATCATTAATATTATTATCATTATTATCATCATCATCATAAACCACGAAAAGCGCATTTATTTTTCACCATCTTCATTATCATCGTCAATATCAACCATCACGAGGTGTACATAATAGTCATGGGTCACCTGTTGATCATCACTCCTTTTATTTTTTGGGATGCGATAAGGCACACAGTTCGCTACTTTCGCTTTGCCTTGGCCCGTGCATGCTTTGATTAGTCAGAATTTTGATCCATGTATTTTGAATTGTTTTCTAACAACTTTTTATGTTTCCTATTTTTAATTTTAGAAATGAACTAGATTTAGTTATTGAAAAGATATCCGTAAGTTACAGAACATAAGTATGCTAAAGTGTGTATTTGTCCCACTTGTATGTGAATAATATAAATCTTTCTTGTGTATGGTAAATAGTTTATGTTATTTTGTTTTTTGTGTGCACTTATTCAGCGATAAAAAATGTTTTGTATTCAAGAAAATTGGTGGTTTTGAGAAACTACTTATACCTTGTGTATTAATTTAAACAAAAATTATGCCCAAATGAAAAAAATGGATATCAATGAAATGTAAAAGTTTAATGTAAAAGAGAAAAAACAGTTGCCCCTCTTTCTAGCTGCAAGCAGACTAAACCACCCAAACTAGTCGCTGTAAACGTTTATTACGCACATGTCACGATGTAAAGTCGTGTTTCTTTGATCTCTCATCCTTCTCTTCCTGCTTGGCTGACACTACGAACACTCTTTAAAAGTCTGTTGCCCTCCTCTTTGCTGCTCATCGTTTTGTTACGCAGGACCCCACCCTTCCACTGTGTACTTTATATTATTCTAATCACTTCATGTCAGTTGATGTGGAACTTGGGCTAGTGGAAAAAAATATTGTTCTTTAACTATGGTAGATCTTCTGTGGTTTAACTAGCGACGTAACTACATGAAACTTTATTGGTGTGCCCGAACTGCCACCTCTGACACTTTGGATTTGTTCACTAGCTGAAAGGAGATTTTACTAACACCAAGAAGAGAAAAAACCAGGGATTTTTGAATGTGGGATGTTCTTGGGTCTTGAGTTTGTTTGGATGCAGTTGTATTACTAATTCATTTTGCTCGTTGTTGTTGTTGTTATTATTATTATTATTATTATTATTATTATTATTATTATTATTATAAGTATTATAATTAAAACCATTTGTACTATTATCTCTACCTCCACTATTAATATGCACATAAGAAGCGCTCCCTTATCTGGCACAGGGCCTAGTACACGGTTTGGGAAGATCCTACCAGACCGGCCATTTCATGATGGGCTTCGTTGCATGTTTTGTTCTACATTTGTTTCGATTTTTATGCTTTGTTTCCACTTGGTTACACTACATGTTGGATCATTATGTGTCATTGTTCAGAACAGTGCTGCTGGTTTGTTAAAGGAAAATATTAGTGACATTATTTTTACATTTTTCACAAATGTTAATCAACAAAAAGTTTGTAAGGTGTCTTTATGTTTGCAAAATAATTGCCTTGATGAAAAATGCATTTACAAAATGCTCTATAGCTTTTTAGAATTAATTTAAATAAATAAATTGCATATTGAATTTCACATGGAAAATAATTCGAAATATAATTTCTACCTTAAATTGGTAATGCGTTGGTCTATAAGCTTCTTTTTGCATATAGTTTATTATTTTACCTAATGCTAAAACGCAAGGTATTTTAGAGCATCGTAATGAATACTGTCTAAGTTAAAGAAATTCATTTTATCGACGTGTATGTATACCGTGTCCTCACAGTTGATATTTGCACACACATTATCAAGTGCTAGATGACTTAAACTTTAATATTGTAAGAAAATACGATAGACTCTTTTCATAATTTTCTTTACGAACCTAAATTTGTAAGTTTATCTTTTGCCCTCTCTTCGATAATTGTCCATGTTTGTTTATTTTTGTTTTCTTGCAAAGAGTCATTTTGCCTCTTTTTGGTATGCAAATGGCTTGCGCTCTATGATATTTCCTGTTCTTTTCTTTTCTTTTAATTTCTTTTCCTTTACTTGCCTCTCCTTCTTCTTTCTTTTCTCCTCCTCCTCCTTCACCATCTTCACCCTGTTCCCTGCTAACCTCAAAGAGCAACACGCCCAGTTTTTAGCACCACTGGGCGCTGGTCAGTTGTGGGCTCCTCTGGTGCAGCTAGTGACCTGCCCTGGTACATCTTTGCTCACCGGGGTCATCGTTCTCAACCTATCACACACAACACCATTATGTACACACATCCATTATACACACGCACACACATCCATTACGCACATACAAAATCATATCAGTTCTCTTTACCCCCTCTCTCTCTCTCTCTCTACACATACCCAAAACCACATGCACACAGCCCCGCTTTCTAACCCCAAAGACACGCTGTGTCGACTTTGACCTTGAGTCTGACCTTGACCTTGACCCTTGCCATTCATGTGTCCCCCCCTACCCACGTTCAGGCCATAACGGCGAGGAGGCGATCCCTATGCTCATGCTGAACCATGCAGACGGCAAGGGGGACAATCCGGCGCGATCCAGGGCGACCTCCAACGCGGACAAGAATAACGGCCCTTCGTTGCTGGACAACGTGACGCCCGCGGCTTCGTTCGGCGCGGCTCCCATGAAAGCGCCTGGTAAAATATCATTCATAATCCACCCATCCACCCCCAAACGTCTCCACCCAACGTCTTTATTTATGTCGTACCCTAAACCCAAGTCGTAGATCCTTTTACTTGTACTAGTGGTCTATGCGTAGTGAAACACAAGTAGTAGATCCTTTTAGTAGTGCTAGTAGTCTACACGTAGCCAAACACAAGTCGTAGATCCTTTTAGTAGTGCTAGAAGTCTACACCTACCCAAAACAAAGTCGTAGTTCTTTTTACTTTTACTAGTAGTCTACACGTAGCCAAAACTAAGTCGTAGATCCTTTTACTAGTACTTTAGTCTACACGTAGCCAAAACAAAGTCGTAGATCCTTTTACTTGTACCTTAGTCTACACGGAGCCAAAACAAAGTCGTAGATCCTTTTACTTATACCTTAGTCTACACGTAGTCAAACGCAAGTCGTAGATCCAGATCCTTTTACTTGTACTAGTAGTCTACACGTAGCTAAACCCAAGTCGTAGATCCTTTTCTTTTACTAGTAGTATACGCGTATCCAAAACAACCAAACTGGTCAGTTTTGTGCAGCCGTCAACTTGCGTAATCCACAAACAATCAGTCGGTAAAAGCGCATGCCAAAGTGCCAAGACATTTCAACAAAAGCCTGTCCCCGTGTTTGATTTTCAACGGAATGACAAAAGCCTAAATCTGGAATTAGTGTGAACGCTTTTTCTGTTGTGCCCATACTTAGAACCCAATTTTTCCTCTATTTTCCATTTCGTATCGTTAACGTAAGAACATGATCGCGTTGAAAATAAATTCACACGATTATGTTCATGTTGTTGTATTCTTTGGAATTCCCCCTAGCGTACATTTCATTAGAAAATCCTTTTTCCAGTATTATTGTAAGTAATAGTTGCAGAAAAACCACGCCTGGTACTGTTTGGGTGAAAGTGATCAGAACAGCCTAGGACTAAAAGGCTTGATCACGTCCAGGCGCTGGTCTGATTCTTGAAATTTCTAAATTAGTATGTATAGAGATGTAAATATAAGACGGTTTGTATCTATTGACTCACTGTTTGTATGCCATGGTCTTTCGTGGAAGAGTCAAGGTCTAAACAGGGAGAGTTAACGATAATATGTTTTATGCGGTTATGTATTATTATATTTTGAATTGTATATTTGTAAACATTTGACCCCATTTGATGATGTATATGTAACACAACAGGAAGTGCCTGGCTTTGCTACCTGTGTCTATGTTGTACTGTGAAGTAACCTCGTTGCTTGGGTGTACATTGGTGTTGTGTGTATGTGTCATTTTTGTGTCTGTGTGTATGTGTATGTGTCATTGGCATTGTGTCTGTGTATGTGTCATCGGCATTGTGTCTGTGTATGTGTCAATGATCTGGTGTCAACAGCCGCTGATGTCACCCACACCCACCAGCTTTATCTCAGTATGTCAATGCGACAGCTCTGAGGTCCATTTTCCCCAGAGGATTTAAACCTTTGCCATCCTCCGTCCACGGTGAATGTTTTGCAATGTCTGCTTTGCAAAGGTTGCTTACCTTGCTTCATGTCTTCTTCGGTCGTCCAAATTTTAAAAGCTTTCAGTAATCTCCTTGCAACTTGGGGGAACAATATTATCTCTTAGTGTTTTACAATAACGTAGTACAACTTAAAATAACGGTGAGTCTTCACCCGTTAATTTTCACTGGGGGTGAACTTATTCAAGCTCCAGGTCTAATAAAGCAATCTCAATGGGGTTTGCCGTATGCTCCCATAGACCAATCATTTTACGACAATTAGAAACGAAACTTGTGCAGCTCAGAAAACGTTCTGTAGGTTTTATCGAAATTAATTTGTATTGGTTTAATATGATAGATTCCAACATGAAGTACAGAAGGAATATTTTTAAGAATACTTGTTATCCACGGTTAGTCGCTTGAAAAGTCTTTCCCTTGATTGGCAAACAAGTATTATACTCTACATCTTAGTGTGTTTTATTCGTCCTATTTTACTCAGATATCCTCTCTGCACTCGTTCTATCCTTGTCCCCTCCTTCTGTGTATCATCTTACCCTGTTAATCAATCTCTTACTTCTTTCGCCCATCTCTTCTTCCTCTTTCTTTCTTTCTCTCTTACTTCTTTCCCCCATCTCTTCTTCCTCTTTCTTTCTTTCTCTCTTTCTCTCTCTCTCTTCCTCTCTCTCTTCCTCTCTCTCTTCCTCTCTCTCTCCTTCAGCGGTTCTCTGTCTGGTTCTAAGTTTCGCAGAAGGTTTTAAGCTCTCTATCTCTGTTCTCTCTATAAATCATCTATCTCATAGGTGTTTTTTATCTTCGGTGTCTTCTTTCTGTCTCTGTGTCTCCAAGGCAATCTCTTTCATTTGTGTCTCTCGTTCTACTCACAAGTGAGCCGTTAGTGTGCTGACTTACAGAAAATTAAAACTCTCAGTGCTCTCTCAGTGTCTAAATTGCACAGAACCTTTACACAAACGGGCTCAGATTTACTCCTGGCGCATACGTTTTCGAAATAATTATGATTACTCTCAGATTGCAGTGAGGCATTCTGCAAAGTATTTTCTTTTTCTTTTCCTTGCCCTTTTTAGAATCAACTCCAATTTCTGGGTAAATGTTTTAGTAAATAACATAGTTATCTTGTGTCCGGCGACAGAAGCCTGACAGGCTGACAATAATGTGTGTAGTTCTATCACGGCTAAACAGCTCAATCGCCGAGCACACCAGTTTCCTCCATAACTAAAGCAAGGACAGCAACAGCAACAACTGTGTCCAGCACTGGTTTACCTGAAAGAGAAAAATTATAATGCAGTTGCTGGTCGATATTGATCAATTGATTTTATTGATTGGTTGAATAATAATTGATGTATCGATTGATCAGTTTGTTAGTTTATTTTCATTCATTCAAAGGATGGTTTTTCAGGTTGTTTCATTCACCCTAGTTGATTGGTTGATGATTCAATACGGCTTTTTCTTGGTTTGATTATACACCACTCCTGCTCACTGCAGTTTGAATTCCGATTGCTGACAGAGCAGGGTAAATCAATATCATACGTGCAGTCACAAATACGCCCAGAGTCACCGTTACATACACATTATTTTGCATCTAGAGTCCAAGGAAGCTATATCATTAAACCCTGAGGCACAGTTGGGACAGTTTACATTGCTAGGCTGAACAAAATAATTGTGCTATCTGAGAACATGTATCATAATCATCTAGTCAATCGCAAGGTTTAAATCAACCTTAATGTTATAATAATTTTAAAAAAGTTCCCATTAGTCAGTTGGTCTGTACCATTCGTCCGTAACGTGACTTGCGTTACGCCAAGCTTGAGATGCGAGAAATCACCTTCACGATCGCACAATCGGCAGCAACCACCTCGCGAGTTAATGTCGAAGTCCATTGTCCTCGTCTGTGGTTGTGTTTGTGTATTTATGTGTACTCCCCTCGACTGTGTGAGTTTGAGTTTGTTCGTCAATTTATGTTTGTTTGTATGTGTCAATGTAACTAATTTTGTTTGTCAATCAGTCTAATTTTGCGTGTCAAATTTGTCTGTCAATAAATGTGTCTAACAACGTTGAAATCCGTCTGTCATGTTGCTAGCATCTTGTCGCCTTACTAGTCGCTCTGTTTGACTGCTCTATTGTTTATGTGTTTGTGTGTCTTTGTGTGTATGTGTTTGTATATATGTATATCTGTGTGTCCGTGTGCCTTTGTATGTGTATGTCTGTGTGTCTATTTGTGTCGTCCTCCAGGCAGTTTGTCGCATGTCCCCTCTCTCTGTCCGCACAGGCCACGAGCGACTGTCTCAATGTCTTTGTCTGTGTATGTTTGACAGACTGTCTCACTGTCTGTGTGTGTATGTATGACTGACTGTCTCACTGTGTGTTTGTGTATGACTGACTGTCTCACTGTGTGTGTGTGTATGACTGACTGACTGTCTCACTGTCTGTGTGTGAATGTCCAAACGTCTGAATGTTTGAATGTCTGTATGTCCGACTGTATGAATATCTGAGTGACCGTCTGTCTAACCGTTGCACCTTTGCGCATGTTGTATCTCTCTCCATTCATAGATTTTAATGACGCCGGGCAAGCTGGAGTGCTTGACTGACTGTTTTTCTGTATGTATATCTCTGTGTGTGTTTCTGACAGTTTGAGTACATGTATATGTTTGTCCGTCCGATGACTAACCGTTGCATCATTTCGCATGTGCCTTCTCTTCATACCAAGATTCCAGGCACACCGACCTGGCGGGAGTACTTTTGTGTGTGTCCTGTTGTCTTTCTGTGCGTGTGTGAATATCTGTGTGTCTGATTGTATGTATGTGTCTGTACATCTGTCTATGTTGTCTTCCAGGCACCTTGCCGCATGTCCCATCTCTCTCCATCCCTAGATTCCAGCCACACCGGTCTGGAGGGCCTATTTTTCTGTGCGTGTATGCGTGTATGAATGTCTGTGTGTCTGACTGTATGTATGTGTATGTATGTGTCTGTCCATCTGTCTGTGTTGTCTTCCAGGCACCTTGACGCATGTCCCATCTCTCTCCATCCCTAGATTCCAGCAACCCGAGGCTAGCTGGCCTGCTTCTGTGTGTGTCATATTGTCTTTCTGTGCGTGTGTGAATGTCTGTGTGTCTGAGTATGTAAGTGTATTTATGTGTCTGTCCACCTGTCTATGTTGTCTTCCAGGCAGCTTGTCGCATGTCCCATCTCTCTCCATCCCTAGATTCCAGCAACCCCGGGCTAGCTGGCCTGCTTCTGTGTGTGTCATATTGTCTTTCTGTGCGTGTGTGAATGTCTGTGTGTCTGACTGTATGTATGTGTATGTATATGTCTGTCCACCTGTCTATGTTGTCCTCCAGGCACCTTGTCGCATGTCCCATCTCTCTCCATCCCTAGATTCCAGCAACCCCGGGCTAGCGGGCCTGCTTTTCTGTGCGTGTGTGAATGTCTGTGTGTCTGACTGTATGTATGTGTATGTATATGTCTGTCCACCTGTCTGTGTTGTCCTCCAGGCAGCTTGTCGCATGTCCCATCTCTCTCCATCCCTAGATTCCAGCAACCCCGGGCTAGCTGGCCTGCTTGTTGCCCCCAGTGCTCACCAGCTGTCCTTCCACAGCACGGCCGAGTGCAGCCGAAGAAGGGACGTGCGACTCCTGTTCGTCCTGTTTGGTTACCCCCCTTCTTCACCTAGAAACAACCAAACCATAAGAAATTTTTTTTAAAGTTGCTAGTCACATGGTAGGGTTGTGCTGATTTTTAGGAATATACAAATGTTAGTAAAGTTGCGTAGATTATGTTTCACACGTAGAACAACCGTTACTTAAAGAGTTTCTATCTACAGGTTTGGGTACTATTCGTGGTTGTACCAAAGACTTTAGATTTAGCAATAGATAGTGCATAATTATTTGTAGCCATTGGTTTTACAAAGTGTTGGTTGTACTGTTTTGTAGGAAAACAAGAAAGATAGTAGAGTGGTCTAGATAGGTTTTTTACGTTCAACAACCAATGGTAAATTGTAAGTTGTGTTCAGGTATGTTTACTATACAGGGATGTACTGTTTGGTAGGCATAAAAAGGTAGTAGAGTGGCATATTTAGCCCACATGCTTTTTTGTGTTTCCTAGTTTCCTCAGCGTTTCATTGATATTATAACTAGTATTGTCACGTTGCAACGAGTAGGGTATACCCGCATGCATCTTCTAGTTAACTAAATTTACATGATTATAATTATTGAGTTCGTAATACTTTTATACAGTTACACAATAGAAAGAGTTAGCGGAGCAAAAAGGTAGGGGGGTAGGGTGACAATATTTTTGTACAGTTACAAGATAGAAAGAGGTAGCGGGGGGAAAAGGTAAGGGGGAGGGTGGCAATATTTGTGTAATTACAAAATAGATAGAGGTAGCGGGGGAAAAGGGAAGGAAGGTGGCAATAATTTTTCAGTTACATTATAGAAAGAGGTAGAGAAGAAAAGGGGGAGGGATTTGACAATATTTTTTATAGTACAGGAGATAAAAAGAGGTAGCGAAGAGAAGGGGGAGGGAGTTGGTAATATTATTGTACTGTTAGAAGTTAGAAAGATAGAAAATAGGAAGGGGGGGAGCAAAAGACGGAATTAACCGTTATAAAAAGAAAAGTTAGCACACGCCTACACAAACCGGACGTACACAATAAACGTCAATGTTAAAGCAAGCAGACTTCTATGTTAGTTAACTTTTACGTTTAAAAGCAGTACTTCGAAGTCCAATGCATACTCAACTCTCTCTAGGCTATTGGATATTTATACCATGGTCGACCATGCAAAAAAATATATTATATTGAACAAATTGATTTTTTTTAGCGCTTAATTAAATGCATACCTCTGATTCTAGTGCGGCTGTTAATTCCTGCACTTATCTTCCTTTGATTGTTGTCTAGCACCAAAACCTCTGCTTACCTCCCCTTCACTCGTTGTTCAATGTAACTTTAACCCTCTGTCGCTTTCCCCACGACACTCTGCATTTTCATGATTAAACATTTTTTTTTTCAAATGATAGATGTGAAAGTAATCAAACCCTAGATTCCGATTCTAAAACTTTCCTTTTCAAGTCTTCAACTTTTTAACTTCATTAGGCGACTAACGCACTCCTTAAACCTGAACCCTTACTTATACATTATTTTTTATGTCCACCCTTAGGTTATGCTATCTTTGATCTACAGTTGCAGGTCTTTTGGCAATGATCTGATTCGAACTCGAACCGTTTGCTTTAATTGCTTACAAGCTTTGCCTACGCCAGCAATATCCTTGTGTTCTAGGAAGACTCGCAGCCTGTTTAGAGGCAGAGACTACCAAGAGTAGAAAACAGAACTGCTGTTCTCAAACCCGTGGTACCATCTCACACAATCTGTACCTCTGAGGTCCCGGTTCGAACCATCTACGTTATCTTTCACACTACGCCTTGTTACCACAACCAAACTGTATTCTTTCATAAGAAAACCAGACCTTTTGTCCTATTTATATTTTCCTTTGTAGAGTTATGAGTCTAGTCAAACCACTCAGTCAAACATAAACGACTATACTATAATATAATTATCTTCCCGCCCCCAGTCCCCTCCTCCATCGCCAGTTGGTCTTGTAAACCATCCACAATATAACTTTTTTGATAATAAGACACCAATTTAAAAACTCTCCGTTCCCCTCCAACTATCTACTTGGTTCTCAATTCTGAAACCTTTTGCTTTGTTGATTAATTTTTATACCTGATATTATACAATACTTGCGCTAACTCCAACGTAACTAAGCACACCAAGACGCTGCTCTCACCGTACCACCCATGCCCCGCCCCCCTGCTGCGTGCTCTGACCTTGACCCCAGGTATAGCGCCGGCGCCCCCTCTCCCCGCAGTGGCGGACGGCGCAGTGATCGAGCCTTCCGTGACAACCCTGCCCACATCCAACATGGCCGCCGCGGCGTCCCTGGCAACATCAAATCAAACCCTGGACCAGCAGCCACACCCACAACGACCTTCTCTGACCTCGGCCTCGACACCTGCTACGACCACAGCGGGACCTGGCTCCTCCTCTTCCGGCCCGGCGTCCAATAAGCTGGTGGCAGTCAACACGTAGCCCCGCCCACTTTTTAAACAATTTCTATGGTATGACGTATCTCACAACGTTTCTATGGAAACAACCTCGTTTACTATACGTACCTTCACCAAAAACATGTTATACTATAGGGACATGCCATTGTTATTATTTCCCTTTTATAATTGTTATCATACGTCTTTACATACATGTTTGTTTTTTGTTTTTTCATTATTTAAAAAGATCAATGTCATCGTTTATTATGTTTCGTATTGTTATTACTATTCATTTTTGTTTTGTTTTGTTATTATACCTGTCTTATTATTATTATTGTTATTATTATTATTATTATTATTATTATTATTATTACTATTATTATTATTATTATTATTATTATTATTATTATTATTATTATTATTATTATTATTATTAATCAAATTATTATATTTATTAGTACTATTATTATTATTATTATTATTATAATTATTATTATTATTATTATTATTA
>RQTK01000432.1:269333-281034 GCA_003991915.1 Elysia chlorotica
CTAATCTATCTATCTATCTATCTATCTATCTATCTATCTATCTATCTATCTATCTATCTATCTATCTATCTATCTATCTATCTATCTATCTATCTAAAGCTTTATCTCTACGTCCCTCATTATCTCTTTCTCTTTCTCTCAGTTTTTTCTTTCTGTATTATATTCAGCCAAATCTATTTTTCTCTATATTTATATCTAAGTTCAATGTGTCTTTCCATCATCTCTGTCTTTTATTATACATTTACCACCGTTCTCTCTTTCCTCCATTCTGTGTGTCCGTCACACTTTCTTTCCTTACAACTTATGTCGGATCTGCTGTATCTATCCCTCTCTGAGTGTCTCTATTATGTCTAACTCTTTCTACCCCACATTCTCTCTCCATTTCACACACTCACTTTCCTTTTCCCATTTTCTCTCTTTCTCTCCTCTGTCTTTTTCTAACTGTTCCTATTTACCCTCACCCTCTCTTTCACCCTATCCCCCTCTCTCTCTCTCCCTTTGTCTCTTTCTCTCATTTTCTCACCCTCTCACTCTCTCTCTCTTTCTTTCTCTCTCTCTTTCTTTCTCTCTCTGTCTCTCCCACTCTCTCTCTATCTCTCTATGTCTGTCTCACTCTATCCCCCATCCATCCACTGAGCCCCTCCCTCTCCCCTGATATCAAATCCATCTAGCTTTAGATCTAGCTTTTCCTTGGGTTCGAGTGGTCAGCGATTACGGCCATTGTTTGACCAGCGCAACAGCCCCATCACTCATCTCCAGGCAGACTCCCATTTTATGCCTCCTTCCAACAACATGGCGCTCAGCAAAGTGGACGCTGGTCAAACAGAACACTCCAGGCTGCCCGCAGTTGGCCGGAAACTGAACAGGCTAGGTCAATATATGGGGGGAGGATGGATTTACTAAGCTTACTGTGGATGTGTTTACTCTAAGAAACCTTTAATTGCTGTTATTATTGTTTTTGTTGTTGTTGCTGACACGGACCCAACCAATAGGAAATATGGCTGCTCGATTGGAATCGAACCATGGACCCTCTTAATGCAAGCCAGCTAGTCATCTTGGTCTTTATTGTGTTTTTTAGTTTGTTGTTGTTTTTGTTTTGTTTTGTTGTTGTTGTTTTTTGGGGGAGGGGTTATTAGTTGTTTTTTTTAAGTTTAAATAACAACAACAACAACAACAACAACAACAAAACTAATTTGTTTAGCGTTAACTGTTCATTCCTTAAAGCTATTTGTGTGTATCTGTCTCTTTGTCTGTCTATCTGTCTCACTATCTCTCTCTCTCTCTCTTCTCTCTCTCTCCTCTCTCTATCTCTCTCTCTCTCTCTCTGTTTCACTGTCTCTATAATAAATCCTTTGATTCCAGAATTTGTGTAGCAATAAGCATAATTTCTCTTTTATTTTGGTACAAAATAATATTGTCCGATGTGACTGAAAGTTGCTTTTCATAATGAACTTTTTTGTTCAAACTTGTTATGTGCTTTGTCTGATTTATTGCTATGTGTTGATTCATTAATACTCTCTCTCTCTCGTTCTTTCTCTCTCGCTCGCTCGCTCTCTCTCTCTCTCTCTCTCTCTCTCTCTCTCTCTCTCTCTCTCTGTTCTTTTCCCTTCCATCCCCACCTTCGGAAACCATATAGCCGTTACACAATTACTGTACTGACGTGCCGTAAAACAAGAACTCTTCCAATCTCTTTCTCTCTCTCACTCTCTCACTCTCTCACTCTCTCACTCTCACACATACACACACACACACACTCTCTCTCACACACTCTCTCTCTCTCAATTTATACCATTGAATTCAACATGTTCTATGATATTAATTGACATACGATTCCTCTTTCCTATTGAAACAAATATTGACACACAAGCCTGCCAGGTGCTCCTTAAAGCGAAATATCGTGTTCGCTTGTTCAAACTTGTTATGTGATTTAACTGGTCTGCCTGATGGAAGAGGTAGCTTTGTAAGCAGCATTGTCGTGTACAGGTCGCATCCATCATCTGCTGCAGCGGTCTAGAGGCAAAGTCGTGTAAAAACCATGTTTAATTCTTTGCAGTTACAATACTATGCCTCTGGAGTCCCCAGCACTAATATTTGTGTGGGTTTTCTCCGTGAGAGACCAGACAGCTGTGGACTCCCTGTTTGCCATGTCGCTGCACAGTCATGGGTGTAGGAACCAAATCAGAGTCACGCTGATTGTATTAAGTGTTTAAGTGTTCCGTACACCTCAAACAAAATTACGTCACACATGGCTCTGGTTAGACCAGTTCTGATTTGAGTCGATGCGAGAAAAGCAGATGAATAAATTCATCCATAACGCGTGAACTTCTAATCGATTATTACAGACTTTGCGAATACAAGACGATAACGGATGACATATTCACGACGCTTATCGGTGAGATTTTTGGAAGGCTCAGTGACTCTCTAGGTCCAGGATAGATCACATGACACTTGTCTCATGCGGTCACATGACACTGGCACCAACCCAACCAGTAGGGGACGACTGGACAATACAAGGTTTGACCGATCGTGGGTTTCGAGCCAGGGAACTCTCGATTGGGAGAAAATATATGGGCAGACCAGGTCTTCAAACTTACTGGAGCAAACATACAATGTTGATCATTAGGAAACTATGATGTATTTATATTTTAAATTAAGACTAGTAAGCACAGAATGTTGGTTCTGGTGTTTTCGTTGTTTGTTTTATCCTACTAGATCTTCTCAGCAACAGTGTATAAATTTAATTTTGTCTGAGTAAAATAAACAAATGACATTGATCACTATATCTCAGATGGTCAAATTGTCCATCTTCCGTAAGTTTCTATAATCTAGTTTGCCTTCTACTTTCTTTTTTCGAAACCTACGCGTTTGTTTAAAAATAATTAGCTTGCTAGTTCAATTCCTTCATTAAATAAATCAAACTACACGTGTGAATGAGAGTGTTGTTGGCGCAGTAGTTAGGGGGTGAAGCCGTCATTGTGAAGGTGCTGGTTTTGATCACTAGCATTCTCGACTTTTTGCCTCTTTCATCTGGGTGGACCCAGGCCTGTATCTAAAGCTGAGATTCTAAAGTCATGACAAGAGTGAAGTGCGGCGAGGAACGTAACGGTCACCTATCATAAAGTGTCACTATTTAAAACTGTGCGATTATATTGTGCACTATATGAAAAGTAGTTCAATAAAAGTACTAGAGATGAGCTTAAGTGGTTCGCGTTTTTAGAAATCAGTGTAATTATTATGTATTTGATAATGGCTTTTCTATCATACTCATATCTGGGTTTACCATCTCCTAATACATACTGTTTTCCTGGGGAAATATTATGGGACGAATACTATCCTACTGATTTGTTTTTATTGATCCGCCGATCCATCAATGTGATCAGTTCTTCTTTTTGTCCAACAATTAGAACCTGGTGATTGACTACCCCAGTGTTTGAATACACCATTTACTGACACACCCACCCACATCATCATAAAGCGGGCCTGATCAAGACCCCGGTATCCTGAACACGGCTGGCGGAGATGCGGAGTCAACTCTCCTGGACGGTCAGGTCATCAGCTGACCTAGTTTGACGTCACCAGTAATGACGTCACCTCCTGTTCCATCCATCCCCGCGACAGAGAGCTGCAAAACAGATAAAACAGATAACCTGAGATGAGACACGGTTAGACCCGGAAGCAGGGTCGCCAGATAGCACTGCTGAGGTGTCTGCAAACTCAGTTATCAAATTTCACCCCCCCCCCCCGTTTATGTAGTATCACGCCTGACGCCCGGCGCATTTAAGTAAAGTTTATTATGATAACATTCTTTGAGCGCCTCTAAATTTGCACTGACAAATGTATTTTTGGTAACGATAATGACGGACTTTTGAATCTTCTTAGTGTAGAGGTGACAAGTTTCTACACAGTATATAATGACATTTTAAGGTTTCAAGATATGATGGCCATGAGTGTAAACAACCATAGAACAGAAAACGGACTATTATGTTATAATAAACATAATTTATTATATTTTAGGTTAAACATATTGCTCTTATTAATGCTTCCACTAAATATCTAGATCTAGATTATAATCTAACAGCAATATTGTTGCTGTTCATGTACACATCGCTCCGGAAGTTGTGCATAGTCGCCGATAAATAGACCAAAAATCTTAACCACGTCACCACTATAAATAGATTGGCCTACGTCTATGGGATAGCTAGTGGTTTTTGAGAATTCTCTGCGTCTCTAATTCTTCACGAAAATATTAGAGGCCTTGTGCTAACGGGGCACATAACGAGAACAAACGAGATGATAGATAAGGAAATCTGCACCGGCGTCCGATCAATGCTCTATTCAAGACTTACGGAGAAAATGAGCCGTCAGAAAAAACACTAACTTTCATTTTTGTGTGAAGTGCAATGCCTGTATAAGTTTCAATGCCCATCTGACGGCCAGTGTACTTAAGTGAGCAATACCATCATAAGCTTTGCACCTCCCAAGCTTCCCGAAACAATCTCTGTAGAAATGACGGCACATCCACCGGTTGAGATGTTGGCTACGATACCTGCGCATCAGACTAGAGAATAATTCTACTGAGCTTCTGGTACCCATTGCATTGTCAAAATCAAGTCTGACTAAATGTTTATAGAAAGTTACAAAGCCTACCTGCCTGCCGCGCCAAAGTTTGGCCTTAACCATACTCAAAATATGGGAAAACACTTAGAGACGATGCTGACTTAGCAATGCCCGCATCATGCGATGAGAAAGAACCGGAGCATCCTCAAAACGATCAGAAAAAGACTTTCGGAGCTGCAAAGCAGTTTTAGCAGTCGTCGAGAGGGATTTTCCGATCGCGCGGGTGAAGAAAGCTTTACGCAACAGATCGGCAGACGGGTCGAAACAGCATTGGGGGAGAGATAGAAAATAAGATAAAAGGTAGAGAGAGAAAGAGAGAGAGAGAGAGAGAGAGAGAGAGAGAGAGAGATAGTGAGAGAAAAAGAGAGAGAGGGAGAGAGAGAACGAGAGAGAGAGAGAAAGATAGAGGAAATTATAGAAAGAGAGGGAAAGAAAGATAAAGAGATAGTCAGAAGATGGAGAGAACTAGAGAGAGATAGATAGATAGATAGAGAGAGAGAGAGAGAGAGAGAGAGAAAAGATGGGAAAAGGAATAATTCTCATTAATATATTAAGAAACAAGAAAAAAAAAATGCGAAACGCTTATACGTATGTAATTCATAAACCTAAAACCAAAAGACAGACAGAAAGAGACAAAGTCATGAATAGTTAGACATAGACAGAGACAGAGACAGAGAGGCAGAGGTACGGAGGAAAGCATAAAACAGAGATTTGGGGACAGAGAGACGGAAAGACAGAAAGACAGAGACAGGCAAAAAGACAAAAAAAAACAAAAAACATAGAGACACAAAAACAATGAAAGACCAAGACAGAAATAAAACAGACAAAAAAAGACAGAAAGACACAGAGACAGAGACATAAAGACAGAGGCGATGATATCGGACAAATCAATTTTAACCGAGTGTGGGTTTTGAACCAGCGACCTCCAGATTGGGAGGTCAGCGCTTTACACGCCGATTCCCCCCATCCCTTAGACAGAGAAAAAAAAAGAGACAGGAAGACACAGAGACAGAGACAGAGACAGACAGAGAACTGCATGAGCGAAGATCAATAGGTTGATCCCGTGAAGCCGGGCACACAGCACAAAGCTCTTTTGTGGCGCCATAAGGGGATAACGGTTAAGACTCCAATTAATTTCCTTTGGCCACTCCAGGGCCGGGGGAGCGGGGCCTTAAAGACCCTGGCCGGGGCCGCCTAATACTGGACACTGGTCAGAGTCTCGAGTCGCCACAGCGCAGCGCAAAGCTCAAAGCTCAACAATTAAATCAATTTCGTCCTGCAGCCAATTACAAAGATATCGATATAGGAGACACCAGTTACAATGTACTATCCAAAATGCATAGGAATTGGTTATTTCCGTGGCTATGGAAAGTTGAACGCTTAAATGTATAGTTAATTAGAACAATTTTTTTGAAGGGGGGGGGGGGGATAGTGTTTTAAAATACACAAAATTTGTACAGCTTCATAAAAAATCTGTTACATTGTGTGCCTTGAAAAACACATAACTATGTATGTTTTTATTTTTGTGCTTTACCTATCTACAACTATATCTTTATGATCTCTCTGCCTTTCTTCCTATCAAATAATTGGAAATGTCAACAGGGATAAATTCACCTGATGTGTGATTGATTACAACAAACACGCTCGAAATCTCTAAACTGTTGCGGTGAGGGTTTCGATAATATAGTAAACTGTTGATAACCGAATTTTAGACCACTTTACCAATATTGCTTTTTTCAAAGGTAGCACATTTTATTTTACTATAATCTTTTTAATCCTCTGAACCTATATTCGTGACCACTCACCTTATATACATGTCATCTTATTTATCCTCTACTTCTCCCTATCCTTCTTCCTCTTATCCTACTTCTGCTTCACTTACTTCCCCCCCCCCCCAAACCAACTCCATCATCATGATCCCGAGCAGTTCACATGCAAAAGCATGCGACTCAATCTAATGGGGAAATAATTGCGTTCACTTACAATTCCCAGCAAAGACGGGAAAATACCAAATGGCATTACTCAAGGAGAGCGCCATCGAGTGAAGCCCAAGTAGCCTCGCTAATGACTTTCCGCTGAAATCTTTTCAAAGTCGGAGTCAGTGACCGGCGTGTAACGTATTCTGACCGAGGCCTTGATGCTTAAGTAAAGAATTAGTACGTAATTACAGGCGCGTGAGGCCAGGCCACGCCCGGGTACAGACCTGACACTCAGGGCACTGCTAGGGATGCAGAGCGGGGGACTCTCTGACGTCACTGGGAAGGGGGGATCAGTGGACATCGAGGGGGACAGTCTCTGAGTCTCTCACTGTGTGCTTTTGTCCAGGTTCGTTGAGTTTAATTTAGTAAGTTCGTTGAGCACTATGTAGGCTGTATTGCAGACGAGGCACAAAACAAACGTTTGACAATATTTTTCGTGCTGCCACACACACACCTATGGGGTCACTGGAAGGATCAGTGGACATCGAGGGGGACAGTCTCTGAGTCTCTCTCTGTGTGCTTTTGTCCAGGTTCGTTGAGTTTAATTGAGTAAGTTCAATGAGCACTATATATGCTGTATTGTAGACGAGGCACAAAACTAATGTATGACATTATCTTACGTGCTGCCACACACACACCTATGGGGTCACTGGGAGGGTCAGTGGGCATAGAGGGCGAGACCGTCTTTCAGAATTTCCCACTCTGTGATTCTTGTTCACGTTCGTAGAGTTCGTTGTTCAGCGTCCAACGTGAGCACTATATCGGCTACAATGTGATGGGCCACAAGACTAACGTCTGACAGTTTTAGGTCTTGTCACATAGAGACCGTACGGAGATAGCATGACCACAGTCTCAGCCTGTCATTGCTAGAGATGGTGGAGAGGGGGGGCGGTAGGTGCTGGAGAGAAGAGCGTGTGAGCTAAGGATAGACGTGACGTCACTGGGAGGATCAGTTAGTGGATAGGGAGGGAGACTGTCTCAGACTTTGCATGTCGTTGTTCTTGTCCAGGTTAGTTAAGTTCAGTTGAGTTTGCTGGTTAACGTCCAAAGTCAGCAATATATTGGCTATATTGTGTACAGGTCACAAGGTAAATGTCTGACATTTTAAAGTTGTCACATAGAAAATCAACGGGGGTAGCAATGCTTTCGTTACCAGTCTCATGCTGTTTGAAATATTCCTTAACACTCTTCCTACTACGCATGCTTGCTGTATTGTTTTTGTTGCCTAGGGTCCACACCATATATGCTATACTGTGGACGGGTCCCAATACTAAAGTCTGAATTTTCACGTGCTGCTACCCCAAGGCCTTGCGTATACCATGACTCCTGTCTCACACGGTCACATTATATTGGCCCTGACTCAAATCGTAGGGGACAAATTTGGACAAATACAATTTTGGCTGACCGTAGGTTTCGAACGAGAGATCTGCAGAATGGACGAGGGTCGCTCTCCCACTTGTACCAGTTTTACCCACTGTCCAGGTTCGGTATCTTGATTATGGGTTCCAGCGTCAGCAATTAGGTCATATCGCAGAGGAGTCATAAGATTTAGGTCTGACAGTTTTACATGCTATCACATAAAAACAGAGAAAATAACAGGGTTTCTATTGCGACCAATCTCATTGTACTGACACTTATCCAGGTTGCGATCAGAACCTGATTGGTAAACTGCATAGACTTGCACAGAGATTCTGGCTTGGTACCATCATTATTTTTATTGTTACATTTTAATAAAAGAAAGGGTTACTTAGTTACAGACGTTTTCTTATTACCTTGAGGGATTAGTCTTAGGCTAAGGCTATTTCAAAATCATTACCAAAGTTTTTGAAGTAAAATCTGAAGCGAGCTCACCAAGGCATTATAATAAAACAACAATATTGTTGAATAAATAATTTGTTATATTCCGATGCAGATCTTGACAGCTTAAGATCGTGGTTTTATCAGTATTCTCAAAATTTCCCTTTTGCCTTGCATGGTCAGTGTGGGACGAGCTGAATTGGGTCTCAGAGCCCTGGTCTTCTAACCGGGCGATCGCAGTTTCCACCAACCACTCAGATAAAATCCGTGACGTGAGAGTAAACACAGTTTTATCTGCCTTCATTATTCAGATTGACATGGAACCTTTTTATTCTCACGTCACAACATGGTTGGATTTATCCCCTTGAGTTGAGTTGAGTTGGTTTTAACGCCCAACATCAGCATTATAGCCTAGTGCTGATGTTTCGACATTAAAACCAACTGAACTCAACTCAATGGGATAAATCCAACAATTTTGTGACGTGAGAATAAAAAGGCTGTGTGGGTGTATGTGTATGTTTCGATGCAGGATGTATTCGCCTGAATTAAAGCGACCTGGGTCACAGGAGAGAACTCTGCCCTTGATTTGATTTACACCTCAGTACAATTAAAACACTTAGATGCATCAGCCGAGTATGCAGTTATGTGTGCGCGTGGTATGTGTGTATGTTGCTTAATGCTTGGGTGTATGTATCTGTCTGTGTGTGTACGTGTACATGTGTGTGTGTCGTAAATGTAAGGTGGTGCGTGTGTGGTTGCGGGTGTAGGTGTAGTGTAAGTGTCCTGGATTAAAGCGACTCTGGTGACAGGAGACTCCAGGTCTTAATGTGATTTACATCTCTGGGCGTGGGGTAGCGGGACCAGCAGCCTGGGTGGGGCGAGGGAAGGGTACACGCGGATGGGTTCCTGCCTCCCTGGTCTCTGGTCTCTGCGGTTTGTGCGGTCTTGTGTTTGGTTTGTTGGAGATTACGGGGACCAGGCGGCGCGGTGACGGTGATAGAGCTGGGAGATTATAGGGGGGTCTGGGCTCTGTACATATTCACTGGGGGAGCGATGTAGCATAGAAAAAACTCGAAGAGAGAGAGAGAGAGAGAGAGAGAGATAGAGAGAGAGGGAGAGAGAGATAAAAGGAGAGAGAAGAAGGATAATTCACTGGGAGGGCGATGTAGCGTTGAAAAAACTGAAAGAGAGAAGGGAGGATAGAGTGAGAATAATGGAGGTACAGGGAAGAGAAGGATAGAAAGACGGAGAGAGACAGGGATAGTTGGGGAGAAATAGAAATTAGGAAATTGAGATCGCAAATAAATAATACAAATGAAATTAAAGAAATATTAGGACGCAGATTGGAAATCGAGAAAAAATAAACTTCGGGAAACGGAGAAAGTAAAAATAAATGGAAAGAAATAGAAAACTAGACATGTAGCTAGAAAGAGACAAGGAAAGAGGTTGGAGAGATGGTGAGAGAGGAAGGGAGGTACAGGGAAGAGATGGATAGAAAGAGGGAGAGAGATAGGGAGAGTGAGGGAGGAGAGATAGAAATTAAGAAAGGGAGATCGCAAAGAAAAAAACTGAAGTTAAAGAAATACTAGGACGAGATAGGGAAAAAAGGAACTTCAAAAACACAGATTGGAGATTGAGAAAAAAGACAACTTTTATAGACGGAGAAAGCAAAAAGAAATGGAAAGAAATAGAAATTAGACAGGTAGCTAGAAACAGACACATAGAAAAAAATCTGCTAATAAATTCTCAAGACCAGGAATATATAACATCAGACAAAAAATCGCCCAACCTCCGCAAAAACACGGGACTGCACAAAAAGTTAATCAGCGCCACCTCATAGTCATAAAATTGTGAGTTGCAAGCGGATAACGGAGGTTTACCTAAACTGTCCAATACTGGAATGTGAATGCAGAACTTTGATCACTACTCTTCTGTTTTTTGTTGAATGTATTGTAGCTTCTAGGAACTCGATAGTTATAATGGGTCCAAGATAGAGTCCTGGCAGAACACTGGACGCTCTTTAGGTTCGAACCTCGTTGAGGTTGACGGAAAACATCACCGTCCCCGGAGAGTAAGCACGGGATCTCAGAAGCATGATCAGTGGCTTTATGACATATTAGTTGATTGGGTTGGTTAACGTCCAACGTCAGTGCTATATAGGTTATTTTGTTTACGGGTCTTAAGACAGACGTCTGACAATTTTACGTGCTTTTTCACAGAAATAGTTCGGGGATACCATGACCTCTATCTCAGCCGGTCGAATTATGCTGGCACTGAAACAACCATTAGAGCACGAAATCGCATTTGGATCAATGTTTTTCCCATCTTGGGTTTTGAACCAGACACCTCTCGATTGGGAGACTAATCACTCTACCACTGGCGCTAAATTGTTCTACTTATGGGCCATGTCTTCCCGAAATCCTTTAAGTGCATTGACTAGGTAACCGTTGCTGTGGAAATTGATCCAGCCTAGAAAGTCCTCGGTTATCGAAGGGGCACTGGACTAGCATGACTATATTCACCACCCTCTTACTCTCAAAAATTGGCTTTGTTATTTTTAATTCATTTGTGTTGGAAAAAAGCACAATTTTTTAAAATTATTTGCCTTTCTTCACGTTTTGATGATATCTGTTTTTTCTTTGTGAGATTGTTTTTCAGGTGCGATGTTTCAATATCAAATGCCTACCATTTAGCAGTGTGAGTCCTATAAATAATTATCACTCAATGAAGAAAAAAATTGTAACTGATAAGTCATTGATTTTTTAAATTTTGTCTATGTACTTTCTCTGACTCTATTTTTTCTCTCAAGGTGTCTCTTTGTGTCTATCACTGTCTATGTCTCTATCTGTCTCCCTCTCTGAATTTCTAAACTTCCTCTATCCTCGTACCTCTCTTCCTTCTTCCCTCCCCAGTCTTTTGGTTCCATATCCAACACAATTCTCGGAAGAAACAGTCAATAAATAAACAGACCGCTAGATTTAAGTAGATGACATCTACCCTTTGGAACAACAAAAACATGGATGGAGTCTAGCTCTAGATCGAGCCACCCCCCCCCCCTCCCAAAACGATATGTTGTCCCCGTGGACTGACCACTACCCCGAGCCGACCCTGGGGGCTGTCTGCACCGCGTTCACCCCTGGCAGTCTCCAGAATAAACGGGGCAGGGACATCGTCTCTCTAATTAAGCCCTGGGCTCCACTGCCAATTATTCATCTCGACCTAGAGCTAGACTCCATCCATGTTTTTGTTGTTCCAACGGGTAGATGTCATCGACTTAAATCTAGCGGTCTGTTTATTTATTGACTGTT